>KN173753.1:225424-254353 GCA_000758425.1 Nilaparvata lugens yeast-like symbiont | reverse complement strand
CTCCTCCATGTGTCGGTCCGTCCGTTCCTGGCTGTGCAATGTCTGCTATCCAACCAATCTTGGCGCCCGCGCAGCCGCTCGTCTCGATCAACCCACCCATCTCATCTCACCTCGACGGCAAATCTTTGCGTCACGTCTCGTCGATGCCTGTCTCCGTATATGAGCCCCGGATCCCCGCTGGAGTCTCGGGCCCTCCCATCACTTCCCGCCCACGTCCGACCAGTGGCCGCAGAGGTCGTCCTCGCCGGCCCCCCTTGCTTGACATGCCACATGTCCCTCTGACACCCCGACGCGAGCCATTGAGCTGTCGGCTGCGCTCGTCAATGGCCTCGTGAAGCCCGTGCCCGCCTCGCTCCCGTCCTCCTTGCGCCACATGGCTTTCCACCCGGCTCCGGCCCCGGCCCCGGCCCTCGTCGGCCTCGCCAAGCGTGTCGACATCCCCTTGACGCCCATGAGCGCTCCTGGCCTCGTCCAGGCCAACGTCGTCGATCCTTGGTCTGCCTCCGGTCGGCACGCTCTCAGCTGGACCTATTTCGCCCTCGCCGTCGTCGCCGCGGTCGGTGCCGTGCGCACCTGGCACTTTGGCAGGACAAGATCCGTCAGGCCATCTAAAAGCAGCAGGTCGAGGAGCACTACCGCCACCTCTCCTCCGCTCATGCCATGCCTCCCGACCCCTCGACCCCCGGTTTTTTTCCCCGAGGTCCCGGCCTCGGCTACAAACAGTTTCGCCCCCGCGCCCATTTCTCCTCCGTCGGCTTCATCAACGACACCCTCGCCCTCTTCCGCTGGCTCGTCTACCGCCCCATCCCCGACCTCGTCTGGAGAAAGTAACGGTGCTCCTTCTCCTCTCTCGCCGTTCTGGCCTGCGCCCTCGTCGCCCTCGCCTTCGTCTCGCTCTACTGTTTTCTCCCCAGCCGCTGTACTAGCAAAGCATCCGCTTCGGCTCTCCGCCCCTGGCAATCCGTGCCGGCATGATGGCTGTCGCCATGACGCCCTGGATCGTCGCCACCAGCATCAAAGCCAACGTCCTGACAGCCTTGATCGGCATTGGCCCCGAGCGCCTCAACGTCTTTCACCGCTGGCTCGGCTACCTCTGCCTTTTTCTCGCCCTCGTCCACATGATTCCTTTTTACCTTCAGCCTGTCTGGTGGGACGGCGGCATCAGCGTCTTTTCCAAGCTGTTCTCCGATAGCACTGGCACCATCTACGGCACTGGCTTGGCCTGCATCGTGTCCCTGATCTGGCTCTGTGGCGCCTCTCTGCCGTGGATCCGGAGGGCCGCCTACGAGCTGTTTGTCCTGCTCCACCCTCCCGTCGGCCTCGTCTATATCGCTCTGCTCTTCTGGCACACCAAAAACTACCTCATGTCGTGGGCCTATCTCTACGCCACCCTTGCCATCTGGGCCCTCTCCTACCTCGCCCGTTTCTTCTTCAAGCTCAAATGCACCAAACCCTGGCGCCTGTCTTTCCTCGTCGGAGACGAAGCAGCCATCAGCCTCATGTCGGAAAACGCCATCAAAGTCACCATTCCCACCCAGATGCATGGAAGCCGGGCCAGTATGTCTATTTGCGCATGCCCGCCATCTCCCTCGTCGAGAACCATCCCTTTACAATTTCTTCCCGTTATAGCGACGACTTTCCCTCCCAATATGGGGAAAGCTACCGCGACTGCGTCCTAGTCTTCAAGCCCTATCGCGGCTTTACCAAGAGAGTCCTTGACACTGCCATCGCCAAGGGCCCATTCCACACCTACCGGGCCTTTCTCGACGGCTCATACGGCGGCATGCGTCGCGACCTGGCCGCCTTTGACACGTGCATCCTCATCGCCGGCGGCAGTGGCATCACCTCGCTCATGTCTTAGCTGATGAAACTCGTCAAGCGGATGCGAGACGGAAAAGACATCACCCGCAAGGTCATGGTCGTCTGGGTCCTCAAGCGTTTCGAGGCCATGGATTGGTTTCGCGAGGAGCTGTGCATCTGCCAAGAATCTGCGCCGCCCGAGAGTGTCATATGCAGGTTCTTCTTGACATCGGCCGTGCGCTACCGGCCAGGGGCCGACATCACAGGCCTTCCCAGTGCCCGCAACCCGAGGGCACTGAACCACATGCTGCACGACAAACTCGACGGCTTCGTTGCCGTTATCGCCTCTAAGCGCAATTCGGCTATCATCCAGGCCGAAGCGCAGGGAGACCCTGAGCGCGAGCGCGAGCTCCGCGCCGAGGACGAGGATCGGATCACGGCTTTGCCGCAGCCCAAGTACTTGCAGCCTCACCAGCCTCAAAAACCTGCCCTATTGAACCACTACTTGAGCCTGGGAGAGGCTCCATCTCTCGGGTCAGACGGATATCCGGACGACAAAGGCCAGTCTACCGACGACGCTCACGACGAGGACTCCTTTGGGAGAGCAAGAGAGCCTAACGAGTCCCTGCCGATGCACTCAGCCGTGCCGTCTATAATGGCGCCGATGGAGACACAGCAAGTCAAAGGAGCGCCTCCCGTGCGCGCTCCCGAGATGGCCTACTTGCGATGTTCTGATACCGACCCAGGGCCGAGAAACAAAGAACGACCGGTGTCGACGTTTGGACCACCTGCCGGCTTCGATTTCGGCTTCCCGGAAACACCGACCGAATTTCAAAAGAACCTGATGCGCTTTGCCTTCCCTATACCTCATCAGATGGACGGAGGCTGGACCATCGAGTACGGTCGGCCGCAGCTAGGTCACATGCTCAAAGATTGGGCCATCGGCGGCGCCGATGGTCGCGGCATCTTGGGCAGGAGGACGGCCGTTTTTGTGTGCAGCCCTCCGTCGATGCGCGTCGGTGTGGCCAACACTGTGGCGAGGCTACAGGTGGAAATTGGGGAGACGACGAATTGGAGGAGATATTTCTTCACACCGAGAACTACGCCCTGTAGGTGCTAAACGCGGGCTTGACATGAATGGGACGAGTGATGGCTGGCGCAACTTGAGCGTGTTTCTCCTCCAGCCTTGTTTTTGACTCGCTTACAGCCTTCTGGAAGTGAACAATGGCGGCGCTGGCTAGCTAGCTTCTGCAAACTCCAACCTAGACGAGGAAGTAGATGGCTGTGCAATCGTTATGGCAAACGCATAGTTATCTGTTTCCCAACTATGTGGTAGTGTGGCTTTCAAGTAGCGGACAAGTTTTCAAGTTAACAGATATTCTTCGTGGCTTCACGGAAAAGCTACGCCGAGGGTTATTATCCCGAAGAACTTGATTGATCCACTCTTCTCTATCTGTCCAGCCTGGCTTCTAGAGCCTGTATTATAGTGAGCATGAGTGTGCTCAAACAACCACCTACGGTACCTCACGAGTCTTCTCTGCACGCTACGCGCTGTAGAGAGCGGACCCAGAGGTATCCTGTTGCTCATCCCGACTTGGATCCTCAGGGTGATGGCTGACTAACCAAGGGCTGTACCGCTCAGCCAATCAGGTGGCTTAAACAGGCTTCTGATGGGCCCAGGCAGAGAGGCCTTCAGCATAAACTAGTTAATCGCCAACTTGTTAGACTCCGCCGAGAGCCTTGATGGGCAGGCAGGCAGCAGAGGCTTACTTAACTACGGCCACGGGGACGCCTGCCAGATATCCATGAAGGTGTGCAGCTAGACATCGTAGACAATGCCGCACGTCCTCTTGTCCTTTATCTAACATTATTCGTGCGTCTCTCAGAACTTTTGTGGCCACATCGATTAACGCGCAGCCGCCACGACTTGCCCGGCCGACCTCGACGCCGCAGGGCCAATCGGATAAACTCAGTACAGGGTGGCACGCCTCGGCTGCTGTCGCAACTATTATGGACTGGTCTGAGCAAGAGCTGGACGAGGTCGCTAAAGAATGGAAGATTGGCATGTTTTACTCCCTGGAGCGGCTAAAGCGGGTATATTCGCTGGAAGGCGAGCAGTTGCATCGAGCCGTTCGTGAGGGCCACCTTGTACTGGAGACGGTATGTCTTTTCATCCATGCATGCATCAGACCCGGCCAGTTCAGGTGAGAAGTAGCTCCCACGAAATGCCAACGCGAGAAAGCTGGGGAGCACCGGGCGTTGACAATTCGTCCAGGCTGCCTGCGGAGTTTTGGCGTATACTACACGCTGAATACGGCATAGTCGTCTTTCCGTCGGCCATGACAGAGGATATTGTGCCACAGGCCCTGGGTTTCGACAAGACGTTTACGGATGCATACTGCGGACATGTCAGTAAGTTTTTTGATCTTGGGAAAAATGAGAGATATAAGACAAGCGAACAGACAAGAAACGATGCTGATTTACTGACAAACGATTCATAGTCGTGCTTGGTCGATCCGCTGGGTCTTCAAATCCACCTTTGTGTCCCATGGAATATCTGCGAGAACCACCGCCGCGGTATAAGTAGCGAAGCTTGAGAGCGAGTCAAACGCAATGCAAGTGATACATCAAGGAGGCTATATCGAAGTGGTACAGCTACGGAAGCTATTTCCACTTTTCATAAGCTGTCTATGGCAAGTTGTGGTGGTGGGTGCGGGCTTCCCGGAAACGTAGACACACCGTCAAAAGCAGGAGGCTTACAAGGTGCACACGGGAGCAGGACGAACAAGGAGCCATGAGGGGGATCCGGCGCTTTGAATTTTACGGAAATGGATAGGCACTAATAGGATATGTGCACAATTTACCTTCGCCCAGCGACAGCTTTCGGGGCTCTTTTCTCTTTCCCGCGGTTTTTAGGAAGCCGCCTCGTACCCCATCGCACCGTCCCTGTTCGCCCTCCAGACGCCATCCTCACCGTAAAACTCCTCCCGCTTCCATACCTCGACCTTGGCCTTGCACTGCTCCAGTGCGTCCTCGCCAGCCAACCAAGCGGCCTGGCGGTGGGGGGCGGAAACGGCAATGAGTATGCTCTCCTCACCGATGGGTACTAAACCCAGCCGATGGATCATAGCAACGGCCTTGAGCCCGTGGCGGTCGTGAACGTCGCGAGCGACGGCCAGCATCGTACGCAGCGCGAGCCGGTGGTAAGCCGTGTAGTGAAGTTCCTTGACAGGCTTTCCGGCAAAGCTGTCGCGTGTCGTGCCTAGGCTATCAGAAAAACAGGGGCCATGGTGATGTACACCTGCGGTGGCTTGCGCCGCATCATATGGGCGGCTCACCGGCGAAGAGAACCATGGCGCCGGCTGCTGGGCTGCGGGACCTTTTCCATGATCCGGGGGATTCTGAGCTGGTTCTCGGTCAGTGCCACGTAGCATTGGCCTTCACATAAAGTCCGCGCTTCGTCGTTGACGGAGACGGCCATGGCGCATAAAGTCAAGACCTGTCGTCGCCAGTGCGAGACGGCTCCCATACGGCGAAGTGGCAGCAGAGGTGACTTGTTTCATCGTCATATGACCAACTAACTAGTTACAAAGCTGGATCATGACCGCTTTGTCATCTAATATGACTCAGCGTCCGGGGGTCTCCACCCAACCTCGCCAGCCCTCAGCAGCCTGTTGGTCACCACGCGAGCAGCGCCTTTTTTCTCGACGCGACTCCCTTCAATTCGAAAGCCTTTACCTGTCAACGATGCCCGCCTAGACAATTTAGCATCACATCAGAGGAAAAGTCTCTAATTTTTTTTTTCGACGCTTCATATTTCTCTACCCAAAACATTATCGACCGTCTTGGATTGTGCCCGCTTCAGCCTTCGTTATGAACGACGACTATCGCTCACAGTCCTCCAGCCGAGGCTGGGAGAATGAGCCCGGGGCGTTTCGCGACAGACACGACTACGGAGACGAGCAAAACGATTGCTTTCGATCGCGGCAGGGTAAACACAACCCGCGCTTTGAGTGGGGATTGACAACACCAGAGGACTTGTCCCGCCGTAGCTTGAGCCTTGAAAGCTAACTTGTCAATGGGGCGTCGAGATTTGCCCCGGTCTCCCTCGAGGCAGGGCGTCAATGCAAACGAAGCTTTCTGGAACAGGCCTTCGTGCTCTCATGGCCCTAAGAACCGGTCCAGAGATTATGAGGACGGCCGTCGTGGACGGGATGAAGGCTACTCACTCAGGCGAGATTGTAATTTCCGTCGCTCACACCATCATGCCCATGACGAGCGTTACTTCCGCGATATGTATGACAATGGTCATCGTGTCAATGATTATTGTGACGAAAGTTATCGAGACGGCGGTCACCGAGGCCAAGGACACCGCGGCGATGGCTATCATGACGATGGCAATCGAGGTGACGGGCATCAGGGCGAAAGCTACCGCGCTAGTGGCTATCGTAGTGAAGGCTACCACGGCGACGGCTACCAAAGCGAGGGGTACCGCGGCGAAGGCTACCGTGGCGATGGCTACCATGGTAATGACTTTCATTTCAAGGATAACCGCCGCCACGAACACCACGGTCGTCATCCGCGTGTCCGTGAGTGGGATGCGGAGCGATACCAGCGGAACGACGACGACCGACGCCGCCGCAACGATAGCGATTATGACCATCACCCGAGAGCCGGATCTCGTAGCCGAATCCGAGGCCCTGGAAGACCTACTGACACTGTCATGCTGGAGGGCCTTCCCTCGGGTATTTCAGTTCCTATCGTGAGCATTCCCGTGTCCTACTCTTGGCATACAAGCTGACCCTACCATTTATTTTTTCCCAGCTGCGTCGTGGTCTTCTTGATACGTTTTCCCCAGCTGTGGAACCTCCATCGATCGACGTGCGAGTCACAAGCTCTCGAGGTACGTTTCCACTCTGCCATCCTCATGTATGCCACTTGCGAGACTAGAAAGCTGACTGGCCGCCAGGGAACTGCGGGGCTTTTGTACAATTTTCTGACATTGATGGTGCCATCTCATTCATAAAAGAGCATTTCCCTAAACTTACAATCTACTTGCCGCAATCCGCTGATGACGTGCCAGATGGCACGCTTGTTGTGGACATACACTATGCCTACAACCGGGGCGATGTGGATGCTTCGCGAGTACCGCCCACTGCCACCGAGGACAGTTGGTATTGTGACAAGGTGATGTCACCACAAAAACGTCGAGACAAATCCTCATGCTAACTTCTGGCGACAGTGTGATACTCACAATTACGGCTGGCGAGACAAGTGCATGAAATGCGCTAGCTCACCTTCAGGTAAGGAGACCGGCCTACATCGACGGATTGTCGAATCAACGCTCACCTTGATTTGCCAGCCTTCACTCCCGCACCCCAAGGAAGACCCCTGGGGCGAACAGGGGCCGCAGACGTTGCGAGGGACTTTGACCAGAAACTGCCAATCCTCGTCGTATTTCCCCTGCTTGACGATATGGATGAAGATGCCCTGGCGGCTGAGATGAAACGCCTCGAACTGGTCAAGAAAGAAAAGCCCAAAGGCGAGCCTTACAAGCTGAAATCGACGGCTCCGTCGGTTGACGGCGCCGGTTACGGCGCGCAGCTGGGCTCTGTACATCGTGTCTTCCTCATGCGCTACATCTCGACGAACCAAAAGCTCCCGTATGGATTCGTCGAATTCTGGAGTATGAACGACGCGCTTGCAGCTCTCAAAAAGTACAGTATGACACGTTCATTCGAAATTTCCAACCAACAAGTGACCCTGGCCTTGATTCACACGGGTGTCTTCGTTCCGCTGGACGAAGAGGTGGGAGCTGAGGAAGAGCACCTGTCCTTGTTCCGGCACACAACCCTACGATCCGCGTCAGGTATCGGGACTATGATCTGTATCCCAGTCCGAAGATAGTTTCCAACCAACCACCGAGCCAAGTCGATGCTATCAAGGCGGATAAGGATAAAGCTGATGTGCCGAGACCCAAAAAACGCAAGGCTGACGACGGTCCGCCCGAGTCTACGACCAAAAAGGCGCCTGCAATGGCAGCCCAAATGGCCTTTTGGCAACGCAAGCACGAGGAGATTCGCGGAGGCAGAAACGCGGAGTCGATGCCGCCGAACTCTGCCACGAACAATTTAGTACGGAAGCCTAGTGCGCCCATCAAGTTTTCGATGCCTGGTGCAGGCAAGACGAGCACCACGATTGAGCCTGCGTCAACCAACTCGGAGACAGAAGAACAAGCCGCGGCTGAGGAGGCTGACGTTTCATATGTCGACCGCGTGAGACTGGCTTGCCTCATCTGCATGAAGCAGTATAAATCTATCGAGGAGGTCGACATCCACGAAAAATCGACCAACCACCAGCGGGCTATGGCCGACGAGGCCAAGGTCAAGGCCGCCCTACCCAGACTGGCCGCTCGAGACCGGCGTTTGCAGCAGGCAGAGGTGATACAGTATCGGGACCGGGCCAAGGAGCGGCGAGAGGCGCACAACCAACCGGAAAAACCGGTGCCGAGGCCGCACAAGCCTAAGCAAGACGGGACCAAGCAGCAGGTGAAGGGTTCCGTCAAGAAGCAAGCTGAATCCAAGGGAGCCGGTATGCTGGCCAAGATGGGGTGGTCAACCGGCAAAGGCCTCGGACTCCAGGGCACGGGCGTGTCAAAAGCGCTCACGGTGAACGCGTACAAAAGTGGCGTGGGCCTCGGCGCCCAGGGAGGCAAGCTCGGCGACGCCGCCGAGATGGCCGAGGGGAGAACGACAGACAACTACTCGAGCTACCTCGAGACAGCGCAGCAGAAGGCTCGCGAACGTTACAGCCAGTTGGAGTGAAATGAACGGTCGTTTTCAACGAAGCTGTGCCGGAACCGGGACAGGGAGAATCAATGAGAAAGCGTGGTTTGATCAACTTGGTGGTAGTGAGGCCGTCACCGCCGTTTGCCCTCGGCCGTCCACAGTGAGCTTTGACGGCGCGCGACGGAACTGGCCTGAATCACGCCAGGCAAATTTCTTTCAAGGGTAGGAGGGTTAGGTACGAAGGTTGGTTCGGAAAGAAGTTGGACCACCAAAAGTCACGAAGGGCCCCTGCCACCGTGTGAGTTAAGCTTACACATACAGTCAATTCAGCCGTAGCTTCCTAACTGGATGATTCTTCCTCATCTACATCCTCCCAATCCATATCCGCTTCTACACCATTCTCAGCAGGATGCGGCTGAGATAGTATGGTCTCGATCTCTTCATACAGAGCAGCTCTTTGTTTTTCCGTTATTTCCGGCGGGCTAGATCCTTCTTTGTATGGGTTGATGCCCTTGAGGCGTAAGACCCACTCAATGTTGCCGGGCAGTCGTTCAACAAGCCTATGCAACTTATTTTGCGGGAAGCTCTTCCACGCGTCTTGCCAGATTATAAAAAGTTGCGATCTTCCAACCTTGCTAGGTTTCCTACTGACTTGGTGTTTTAGCATGTACCAAACTGGCTCGATTGGTAAGGGGTCCGGCCAGTTCGGGGGCCATTGGAGAGTTTGATAGCCTCGTGCCTTCCAAAGATCCTTGCTGTACTGGGTCTGAATGAGGCGCCGCACTATCCTCTTGAACAATCCAATCAGAGCCCGGTAAGCTTTCTAGAAAGGGAAGGTAAAGAGGCATCAAGACCTCGTTCATATACCTTAGTGCGTCAATCCCGCCCTTGCTAGTCCGGACCCACTTGCCTTATCCCTTGTGAAGCACCACTCATGCTTCTTGCCAGGCTTATTCCTCTTTATATCAAGCCGCCTAAAGCCGTTGGCTATCTCCCACTCGGCCCGCAGCCGAGCCTCGTTTTCGGTATTCCATTTTGCAACCTCAGCATCATTTGTCTTCTTCATCTTAGCCGTCTCTTTAGCCGGCCACACAATAACAAGGGCCTTTATGGACGTAAGAAAAGCAGGTCCAAAACATGAACTCCTTCCTGCCTTTCCAACGCCTGCGAACAACTTGCGTATTGCAGCCCTCAAAGGGAAGGCGCCAAATGCGGCGTTTGCCTCGGATTTGGCCAAGAGTTACGAAAGTCTCCTTTTTCTTTGGCCCTCTTGATAAGAGCAAATAAAGTAGATTTCTTGATGCCACATCTCTTCTATGATCTGATGGCTGCCTTGTTGGGCAATTTTTATACTGTGCGGCCGCTGCCGCTGCCGTGGCCGGCCGGCCCCGCTGTCTGATTGGCCAGTTCTTGAATTGAGCCGTTGTGTCGGATCGGATCGTCTGCCTTAGTGGGCGGCTGTTGCATTTTGTGGCCGGCCTCGGCGGCCTCGCTTCCTTGCCTTGTTTGACTTCGTGTTTGTGGCATTTTGTGAACTAATGTGACATATAACACACACCAAGCACTGCTGAGGTTGTGAAAGCCAGATATCTTTCAAGGAGGAAGTTGGGAATGATGGAAAGCAAAATGAGTTGATTGGTGAGCTGTCTCTAGCAGTCTAACGGTGCTCGATGTCAGGATGTTTATGCTTCTAGATGTTTATTTCCAGACTGGTCACGTTTTCAGGTCAGTCACGCTCAGTTTACCATCTGTGGGCTACTTATTTCAGACCAGCCACACTCAGTCCCCTTTTTGCTATCCTCTCTCCAAACTTTGAGGCAAGATCGTACATTCTGCAAAGGTTGAGTTTTTCGTGCCCTGTCCAAGTTACGTGGGAGAAGCCATTATTTGGCATGCAAATTAGAAATGACATTGTGGCACAACTCAGAATACTTTCTTGCAGCGAATAGGATGATTTATCGAATAATAGGCCAAACTGAGTCGAGTAGGTTTTCCTTCAGAGGGCGACGAGAGGGCGCGGCACTGCACTAAGCATGAGAGATGATCCTAAGCAATGATTGAGGTGTACATTGTGTTGACGATTGAAGAGATATATGTCTGGATGCTAATGGCTGTCCTTTATGTATCCCAAAGACCTTCTTTTCTTCCGTCGGTGCCATTGTGTGCCATGGGCCTTGTACACCTGGTACGTCATGGCTTTCTCTGTGCCATGAGCCTGGCACACCTGACACATCGAGTTTTCTCCGTGCCATGAGCCTGGCACGCTTGACACATGACGTATCCCATGGTTCGTCGTACGAGAACTTTCGCAGGATTCCGTCAATCCATCTCTTACTCGTATGATGTCCCTGCTCAGTCCGTGCCACATCTGTGAACCGCTTGTTTCAAACCAGCCACGCTTTGTTTTATGTTTGTTATCTTCTCCAGGCTTGGAGCCTAGATCGTACGTTTTACAAGATTGGGTTTTCCGTAACCGGTCAAACTAAGTGATAGAAGCTGTCATTTGGCATGCAAATCAGGAATGGAAGGGTAATACCATAGTGCAGAATTATGTAGCTCAGTAATTCTGTAGATGCGTGATGCTGTATATCAGTAATCGGCGACACAATTGGAGAGTCTCTGTTGGTCTTCAGAGGAGGGATTGTATGCAATCGCTGGGACTGACTGGAGTTGAGGGGAGCAGTGTATCTGCAAAAAAACACTGTGACAGGACCCCTGGTGACCTCACAAGATCCAACTTCTTTCCGAACCAACCTTCGTACGCTCAAGAGAATCTGATGCTCTGAATGTTACGGGACAGGGCTCGAGATGCCAGTGACGTTGCGGGACATGAGACAGCACGTGTGGGATCGGCAGCGGCGATGATCCAACAGGCCTCACGTCAGTATCAGGCTCACCGCATCACCGCCATCAATGTCATCGCAACCAGCCAGCCTCGTATCGACGTCATGGCCACTTCTCAGCCTTGTGAAAGCTCTCGGTACCCGTTTCATTCTCGTAGGGTCCATCACGACCTCGAGTCGCGCCGCAAGGGAATAGACATGACGAAGAGAAGGGGTCGAAGGGCTGGGATGGATGAAGGGGCATAAAAGACGGGACTTTTCCCTCGCGTATTCATAGTTCTCTTTTCTCCCCAAGTTAATTGTTTTTAGTCCAATGTACAACTTGATAGAGCTTCGGCCTATACGATAGTCCTGCGCCGTGACGCTTATCCTTGATCTGGAATAATCATCAACGGACTACATTTTGTTCATATCTTGTTTTAAATCCAGCCGAAGTACTCATACCAGACCGCTGGAAAACAATGAAGTAGCGACTGCTTGTTGTAAACGATATGACTGGACACCACCACCCGTGGTCTTTTGCCTAGCGCTGCGCGTCAAATTCGACGTCACCAATGGCTGTGTTCTTCCGCGTCCTACACCCACATTTTGCAGCCAACTTGGTGCTGGGTTGGTTATTTTCAAGCCACGTAAAGGTCACACATACGAATAATCCCCCCTTTTAAATTTTTTATCTTACCCGTAGACCCAACGCCTGTCATTGTCGAAATGCTCGACGAACAAGTGCAGCAGCCCTCGGAAACGTGTTTCTAGACTCGGATCCCTGCGATCAAAATGGACGCTGGCGATGAGGGCGGAGTGGCCTTTTTCTTAGTACACCCTCGTCGCTGCCGTTAGCGGCAGTGGGATACGCCGTGTCCTGACTCGCACACCGAATGGCTGGGAGAGGCGAGAGATGATTTTGAAGATGTACTGGTGATCTAGATAGCTTTGCTCCTACCCCTCCGTTGTGGGCGCGTGGATGGAGGAAGGGATGTGGTGGCTCGGGCCGGGGCCAGGCGAGCAATGACAGGCGCGCGTGCGACGGCCGAGTCGTCGGTCGAGCGACGGGGCTGATGCGGCTCGGGCTCGCTCATCCATTGCCGTCTCGATTCCAAGCCGGCCTGCCTGGAGCTGCACACTCGTCGAGGGACACGGTCTCAGCTTCTGGCCCGTCTTGCTAGTTCAGCCGGTCGGAGCGTGTGATGCAGAACCCGCCGACGACGTCGAGTGACGGGGTTCGGGCTCTTCCCGGAGTCGTCGAAGGGGTAGCCGACCAGCTGCTCCGGCCGGTCGGGGCAGAAGCCGGGCAGCACTTGCAGGTGCCTGGGGCCATTGTCCTCGCACGGCGCGCATCTTCCGGCGTGGCCAATAGGTGCGTGTACAGCTGAGGATGAGGTCTTTGAAACACAAGACCATGGCAGGCGCGAGCGGCATGCGATGCGGCCGCGGCGAATGAGAGGCCCTCCGTGGCGGCTGCTTCCGACCGATTGTATAGCACCGCTCGCCAACTCGAGCCTTGTCCACGCTTCATTCTGTTCCAGGGGTCGGATCTGCTGTTCTCTCCTAGGAAAGAAAGCTGGCTGCTTCGCTCTGCGTCCTGTTCGCCCTTGGGCCTGCCTTCGGCCCTTGTTGCGTCTTCTTGTCTGCACGGCAAGGCAGCAAAGAATGAGACTCCGCGACAGTAGGTGCAGAGAAAACAAGTCCAACAGCGGCTTGCGGCGGGGACCGATCTGCCGCACATCCTTTCCCTCCCCTCCCTCTTCTCGGGTTCGCACGACTCACCGACAAACACGCACCCGGACGCAGGTTAGAGTTTCGAGCTGGCTTCGCAACCGTCTTGCTTCAGCCGGACCACTCCCTGATCGGAGCATCGGCGGCCAGGTCGTCAGCAGGAAATGGGAGAGTCTGAGGCTGGCCGAGAGGAGATTTCGGAAGGCAGCAAGTGAGAGACGCACCTCTTGCACGCAGGTGGCCAGCAGGGTGCTGTCGTTGGCAAACATGCGCTGCGTGACCAGGCCGCGTCCGTCGCCGCACCACGGACTCTCCATCTCGATCAACATCCAGTCGTCGACCTCGACGCGCAGCGGCTCGTGGAAGTAGATGCTGTGGTCGAGGCTGAGGAGCATGCCGACGCGCGGCCGCCGACCCCAGGCCTCGACGCTCATGCCCTGGGCCGCGCTCAGCTGCTCAACCTGGCGGCGCGCGCGCACCGGCAGCTGTGGCAGCTCGTGGAGAGAAAAGTGAAAGTGCCACAGGCGGTGGGCGCGCGACACGGTGCCGATGAAGTTGGCATCGGACAGGTAGGCCAGCGCGTTGAGATGGGCCTGGTGGCCGCCCGCCGGCGACACAGTGCCGCGGCAGCGTAGCCACTGGCGCAAACGGCGCTCGTCCGGGCGCGCCGTATCGTCGCGCCCGCGCTCGACGGCCGTGGGCGCGCTCTGGAGGGCCCGCTGCGCGCCCAGGTCACAACGCGGCCGCCCGACCCGGCGCGCACGAAGCTGATCGTCGTCGTGAAGATGCAGCGGCCGCGTTGGCGTGTCTGGACCGTGCGCGTCGCAAACGACCGCCCATCGCGCACGCGCTCCACGTGGAACAAGATCGGCACGTCGCCCGCGCCGGCAAGCAGGAAGTAGCAGTAGCACGAGTGCACTAGAAAGTCGTCCGGAACCGTCTTCTGCGCCGCTGAAGATGCCGCGCGCCCCCGGGGGGTGCCACGGGGGGCACGAGTTGGTGAAGATGTCCTTTGCGCCTCGCATCAGTCTCCCGCACCTCTCGCTTTGCGAGAACGCCTAGGCATTCGGAGACTCACAAGCCCCAGCACCGACACCTCCGTCACCTCGAGCAGGCTCTCCACAGCCGCCTGGGCTGCGTCCTTTGGTGGTTCCGGAAACAGCGTCGACCTGCCTCGGGACTCCATGGCTTCAAAGAGCGCGTAAGCAGCGGCCAAAAAACTCGTAGATACACAACGTCAACCGCGATGGTGTACGCTTTGCTGTTGAAAGTCCGCATCTGTCCGTCAACAGAGTCGACATGTCAGATTGGCCTCATGCCGAGGCCTCTCCTCATCCTTGAGCCTCGGCTCCTTCACCCTAGCCTCGCAGCCAATCAGCCCACGGGAGGCGACTCCAATTCCCCCGAGCGGGCCGGGCAATAACAGGATATGCATGCATATGCAGCAATTTGTGCAGATTATTGGGGGAACGCGCAACCAGTAAAGTCGGCTACGTGGCTATTCCATATGCATGCTTAGTTGACCATCAATGAATCGGGTTAATTTAGCTGTCCCACCCGACAACTCGGTCCCCCAACTCCGATCCCGACTCCGGACTATTATTTATCTTAAATGGGGCACGGAACAGGCGCCCGTCCCCGGTCCTTCTCAACGTCCCGCCGGGCCGATCGAATCGCGATCCGCTAGACGCCGGTGTTTTTTTCCTCTACCGCTCAAGGCTGGCGACACGGTACAATCTGTAGCTGCTCAGTCGATAGAAAATAATAACTCTGGATGGGCTCTCCCCCTTCCCTATTGCCCTTCTCCACAGACCACTGGCCCGGTCGTTATCCCTCGGGCGACTCCTGGTCCATCAAATGCTTTTTTTTGCATGGCTGTGTGCCCCGAGTACGTCTTTTAAGTAGGAGACCATTAACAATACGATTATGAATCGTTCTGAAGCAAAGTCAGTAGACCACTCGATGGTGTTGAGACTTGCTAGTCGCTCCTTCAAACCCGCCCTTCCAGTCTTCTTCTCGCTCACGCAGACATGTGCAGGGTGCATATATACCTCCATTCCCCTCCTTCCATGGCCTCACGAAAATATGGGCTCAAGTCCTTCCCACGCCGTGGCGTCTCCGTTGGGTCCCGCCTTCTCCCGCTGCTCCCAATATTTTCCGTTGAATTTCCAGTAATTCTCGCCCGTGATCTCGCAGCGTGTCTTGGAGAACCAGGCCGGCACAAACTCCTCGCCCCGCGCCTCCCGCTCCCTGCGTCGCGCTCGCTGGCTCTCCTCCAGTCGGTTCTTCTCTTCGGCCGCAAAGTCGTACTCGCCGTCCTCCATGGCTCGTTGATCTGGCCGTAGTCGTGAATCTGTCGGTGCCAGCCACGGCCGGAGCTTGTCGTCGATGTGGTTAAAGGTGAGGACAAATGGCGTCAGGTTGAATGGTATGTCTGCCGGTCGCGAGTTCGCCTCCCAGACGAGGTATGCCCGATTTGGGTCCGTCAGGCCTCCTCCGCTGTCGAACGGTCCCCAATCCTTGGGGTCATCCATAGAGGCTTCGTATCTGGGCGTCATGCGGGCGTAGAGCTTCGAGTTCCAACGCCCACCCATACTGTACCGTACACTGCCTTGTGCATCCAGGATCTTGCCGGCGATCTGGTAGGCACTCGATGCTTTCCATCCACGCGGCTTGAAATCGAGATGTGCTACCTCGCCCGTCGTCCAGTTCTTGATCTCCATCGGCCCGTAGTTGTCCACCGTTGGGCTGCCCGTGATGATGCCGATGACTGATGACGTCACTTTTTTCCACGTGTACAGGTCTTCCCGCCCGCCTACCTTCGGCCTGAGTTTGAGGAACCAGGTGCCGAGGGGATTGATGTCGAAGGACTTGCCATAAAACTTGGATCTGACAGCCGACTCGCCCCAGTACGTCCAGTGGGGAGACTCTGCCCAAGCCGCGCCGACGGGCGGATGGTGACTCACCTGCTCGATGAAGAAGCGGTAGTTCTTGTCTGGTCGTACGTACTCAAACGTTTCGCCCAGAAGCGGGTTGAAAGGTTTGGCGACGCGACCAATGGTTGACGCGTATTCGCTCGCGGCAAAAGCCGCCACGTAGATGAGCCGCTCGATCGAGTCGGCGCGCTCCACGGCTAGATCCAGCAAGTCTGCGTACTCCATGTCCTCGCCACAACGGTAAAGAAGAGAGGTTGGTTCGTTGAATGAGACGGGCAGCGTCATTTTGCTCATGTCTTTGCCAATCATCGATTTCAGTATGCCCTGTCCATTCTTCATTAGCAGCAGTACGACGTGCGGAGGTGACGTGGACCGAGCGGTGCCAACTCAACCTACCCACAACGATATCTTGGGCCGGTCGTCCGCATCCATCTTAAGCCGATGCCGGATGCCGTTTTCATAGCCTTTGAAGGATGGGCTGATGTCAAGGCCTGACACGACAACGCCCTGAGCCACGTGGTTCGCCTCCTCCAACGGTATGCTCGTCACCTCGACTTGGCCGACGTTCACGGCATCGAAAAACTCGTCTTCCTCGTTGGAGTCGCTCTCGAAAAGCTCACTCAGTTGGTCGAGGGCCGTGCCTTTCCGAGTCAGAGTCCAAGCCAGTTTGGGCTCGACCTCGAGCTCTGGTTGAAGTTTCTCGACCTTTGGCGTGTTGTTCGACGACACGACGCCACCCTCCATGACCTCCTTGAGTGCCTTCTTGGTGAGGCGACGCTTCGATTCCGTCTCGCCCATGCGAGCTTCCAACTCCTCGTGTTCGCGTGCCACTTTTTGCATGCTCTCCTCCCACATACGGCGCATGTTGGACTCGCGATCCAGGCGATACTGCCAGTAGGCGTCACGGTCTCTCGAGATGCGAAGATCACCGATGAGGCCTGTCAGGCTATAGATGCCTGCATCGTAAGCAGATAGCGCTTGCGTCACCTTGGTGTCGGACAAGGGCATGTTGGGGCTTTGCGAGAGCTCGCCAACGAGGGCTGAATGAACGGACAACATAATCTCGAGCTGTAGCTTCGCAGACTGCGCCGTAATGTTGAGGGAATCCCAGGTGGCGCCAGGCTCCTCGTATACGCTCTTGTCATCTCCGCCATCGTCCTCGTCATCGGCCTCTCCCGACATGACTGGGCCCATGTTGCCGAGTGGCCTGGACGCGCGATCGCCTTCCATGCTGGCGTCGACAAGTTCGTCGTCGTCGACGCTGCCGACAGTGCTTGCGCCCGCCGGCCTGTTAGCGTGGGACATGGATTGACGCGCTGCCGAGAATGAGGACCTGCGCAGGTCGGTATGGCTGGTGTTTTGGCCGTGTGATTCGTATACCGACAGAGAGCTGCTCTGCTCGGCCTTGGCCAACTTGAGGCGCTCCGCGCTCCGCGCCGCCTCGCGCTCTTCCTCCTTGGCCTGGTCTTTGGTCCACTGGATGGAGTTGTTGAGGACCCAGAACCAGCGTTTTGCCTCAACTTCATGGTTGGCCTTGAGCGTGTACTTGACAGAGGACTTTCCGATGATTTCGAATTTGGTCTTCTCGTCGGCGCTCATGCGAAGCCTCGCAATCATCATGTTGATGGCTCCGCGACAGGCCGAACCGGCGTCGTCCTGATGCTTGTAGTAGCTCAATACACCGTCTTCTAGAACAAACCATCTCAACTGGTATCCCTTACGATAGTTGGTCCATTTTTTCAGGTAGCCCTTGATCTCGCGCGACTCCCTACCGGCCATGAGATCGGTGGCTCCCGCCGAGGACACGCCCTGGGAGGCGGCGTGGCCTAGCACGGCTCGTTCTTGGATCCCCCGCTGGGCTGCAACAGCAGCGGGTGACTTTTTAAATATTGCCTTGACGCCATCATCACTGGTTATGGACTGGGGCAGCTTGTCTTTGCGGTCGCGGCGAAAGGGGTCGGCGCCGTGCAGCAGCAATACTTGGATGAGCTGAGTGTTTTTCTTGCGCACGGCCTCATGCAGGAGGGTGCCACTGGACTGGACGGTGGTTGGATCGGACGCAAAGTCCGGGCTGTTGATGCCGAGAACCGTCTTGAGGCGTGGCTCCTCCAGCACCCGGGCGAGAGTGTCGTAATCCTTTTTGGCGATGAGCTGCTGAATTTTCTGCAACTTCTCCTCGGCGAACAAGGACCGGAATAGCTGTAGGAGCTGGAGGATTTCCAGGCTGCGGGCTAGGTCGATGGGCAGCTTTCCGTGCGCATTGGCAACAGAGTCATGAATGTCCTTTTGTTCCAGGAGCAGCTTGACGACGGAAGTGCGACCTTGGGTGGCAGCCAAGTGTAGCGGAGTATTGCCATCCTTGTCTCGAGCATTGACGTCGATGCTGCCTAAGCCGTCGGAGAGGATGTATTCGATGACGGGTAGTTCGGCACACTGGATGGCTAGGTGTAGAACGGTGGTGTCGTCGACAGGGCCGGAGGCGAGGGTAGAAGTAGAGGCGGACGAGGAGCTGAAGCGTCGGGGGGTATCAGACGTATCACGGATGGCTTTGGAGATGTAGGATGTGTCGCCATTTCGTAGAGCCTCGACAATCCTAAACTTGCGAACTGACTGCTCCAGGCTGACCGGCTTTTCAAAAGCGGCGGGCGGATGAGCTGGCGTAGCCTGACCCGGGGGTGTTTTGCCCAGCATGGATAAGACGGACGATTGCTTGGAGGAGCCTCGGCGGGCGACGCGGGGACTGGAGCTACCGAGGGGGATCGGCACGGAGCCTCGACCGTCTTCCGAGCTCGACTCTTCCTCGCGTGGTTCTCGACGGCAAAGTAAGGTGGAAGAAGACAGAAAGCAGGCCCGCGCGCATACCTCTCGGCAGCATCCGACATGCTCGCTGCTGCGTCCTTTGAAAGGAGAAGGGGGAATGGAGCAACTGAAGGGACGGCGGCTCGGTAGAGACAATAGTCGAGGGAGGAGGGAAGGGAGCGGCCAGAAAAGCGATGCAGAGGAACAGCTGCTGGGAAAGCGTGCGAAGATAGGTCGTAAAGGTGGCGGCGCGCGAGAATGCGGCTGGTATATGAAGTGATGATGCTTGTCGATGAGGTTCCCGTCGCAAAATGTGTGGCGGTCGTATGGACAATAGGCAGCAGAATATAGATGCGGGGCAGAGCGGATGAGTACGAATACGGATACTTGAGTAATAGAGCTCACCTAGCTAGTTAAATTACCTGGTTCTTGAGATTTCAAACGAGGCAGAGAGACATTTAGTTGCAGGTAACAAGGCCCATAAAGGATGATTCACGTGATGTGACGAGACTCCGTTTAGGACGGAAAGTACATAACTGTTAGGATAAGGAGGCAATTGGCAGCCGCCTGCTGCCGGCAGTGCGTGGGTGGGCGCCTCGACACTTGGCTGCGAACAACAGCATCGGCTTTTGAGACCGTCTTTTGTTGCGCTGGAGAGGCTAAACGTGACGGCGAGAGACGCAGCGCCGTGCTGGCAGAACGGGACGGCACAGGCAACCGGAGCCAAGCTATTGGTTGTGTAATTTCAACGTTTGCCAGGTATTGCCGAAAAGACCAGAAAACTGACCAGGGGCTGGGCACGCGGTTGATCTCGATAAGGGTGAGAATGGACAAGATAATCCGATTCCTATAAGGACCAATTCTCAGTAGGAGAGGCTGCGAGCCAGCCGGCTGTAAACGAACTCGTTATCTACAGATCTAGGACTGCCAAAAGGTGGCCTTTAGGAGAAATGGGATGTTTGAAGCGACCTAATATTTAACCACCAGCGAATACGGCTGCGGAATCATAAGCTATTGCTGGCACGCATGGCTGAGGAGACGCATGGTTCGAGTCATGGAGGACATTCTGCGAGGGAGATGACAATCACATTCATGACACGACTCCGTGATGTGCCTCAACTTGTACGTAACGGTGCTTGTGCAAGTGGCTAACTTAATTGCTGAGCAACTGCCTGGCCTCTCTTCGCAACGTAAAATTTTGCAAGTCCTTAGCTTCTCGGGCGTCCTCTGCCGCCTGGCTAGCCAAAAAGCGGTTCTGCATGACCATAGTAGTAAACAACTCACGAAGCGCCAGGGATACCGTCCGAGTCCGGTTAAAGTTGGCATTTCCTCCTTAGCTGCGTGCTAGTGACGCCGACGGCCATCTCCTCCAGGTCCGGAAGGCTGGAATCCGTACACGCGTTCGGCAGCTGACGGAGCTTGGTCCATGCACTTTCGTGAAGCTATCCAGAAGTTTTTGCTAACCCGCGTGTTGATGCCGGACGTCTCGCCTTGGTATCCGCCCTTGGGCTCGCCTCCTTGCCACACGGATCGCATGCTGCGGAGCTTCTTCAATTTGGCATCGTATTGCTTCCTCCTCCTGACTCTCGGATTCCGCACTTCCTTGCTTCTCTTTGGCGCCAGACCCTTGTCTTTTCGATCGCGTACGTCACTCTTCTCTTGCCGTCCTCGCCAATCTCCTTCTTTTCCACGACCCTGTCAGTCTTGCCCGAAGCCGTGTAGGCCGCGTACCGCTCTGCTCGCTCCTCCCGTTCTTTTTTGAAGCATGCGCCACAGTCTCGTAATACTCATCCTCGTCCCTGCGCATGGCGTTGGCTGTCTTGTCATCCTCATCTCCACTGTTGTCACCCAAGGCGGCACCATACTTCGAGTCCCGCTTGCCTCGTTTTTCCGCCTCAGCAAGAAGGCGAGCTTGCCGGTCGCGAAGCCGCTCTCGATAGGGAAGATCCATGTCTCCTCCAGCATCGCGGCCGGCACCGGCGCGACGACTCGCCTTCTGGGCAATCTGTGACGTATAAAATTTGAGGCTCTTTTTTCGTGCCGCCTTAGCAGCCGCTGCTCGTGCGTCCAAGGCTTCCTCTTCGCCGAAGTCAGAAGTGTTATCATCCTGTGGAGCCTGTAGTGACCCATTTCCCCATTTCTCTTTGCTGATCGTGAGAGGAAGATTATAAAGATCGGCGACATCATACTCGATCGCATTGGTCTTGGCCAGTCTCTTTGCGTGTCTGGCAGCAGTGGTCGTACGCTGCTTCAATTTGATCTTGTTTTTTGGCTTCTCCTTTTTTTCGGTCAAGATGCCCAGCTTGTCTGTCTGAGTTTCAATTGCGGGAGACGGTATCGCAATCAAAGGTGCTAGAGTTGAAGCACACTTGACTCTGTCCCAGGCATCGCGACACGAAACCAACGTGTCCATGACATCGTGATCTCGCAAATCCGAAGGACTTAATGGTTTGGACAAATCAGTGTCGTCGCGTGCGGGCGAGGTCAGGATGGCAAAGTAGCCAGCCAAGGCCGCGACATAGCATCCCAAGACCCAATGCTTGATCGATTCCAAAGACGTGCTCGATTTTTCTGCTGCTTCGGTTTTGAGCGTCTGCAAGAGTGGTAGCAAGTTTTGAAGTTCTTTATACAGATGCTCGAACTCGGGATATCGTGTGATGAGAAGCGTGCATTTTTCCTCCGGTGTCATGTCGTCAGTGACTTCGACATCTTTGAGAACTTCTGTTACAGTCTCATTGCTCTCTTCAACTTCAGGCGCTGTGGCTAGCCATTCTTCGCAGTCAAAGACAAAGTCCTCCTCTCTCATCTTGGACAGCTTTTTATGTAATAAGCGCTTCGCCTCGGCCTCTTCTTCTAATGCATCGGCTTCTGTTTCTATTTTGTCAGCATCATAATATTCTTGCTTTGAAGGTCCCCACCAGCCAGAATGGGCCTCGTCTTCTCCCCCGGTCCCGTAGTTTTCATCGTGGATATCATGGTCTCGATTGCGTGGAGCAGTTGAGGGTTTGCTTTTGCGTCTGGCGTCATGATCGTCCACATCTGAGTCTGTATCGTGATAGCCATAGATTTCTTCATCTGAGAGTTCCAGAAAATCATCTTCTTTTTTCTTTTTTTGGAATCTGGCTCGTCGTTGAGTAAGATTTCATCGCGACCGAGAAAATATTCATCTTCGGAATTGGCGACATCCTCGTAGGTCGTAATCGGTCCAAGCCGAGCATCGGCAGGGTCAGTATCTCTTTCCCCCTTGGTCTCAAGTGAGCGACCGGGCGCTTTTCTCTTCTTGACCATGGTGATATTTGTAGTCTTGTATATACTGGTCGGTTCAAAAGCAGGAAGTATGGTCTCACGCTGGATTTTTTGACATGGAAGCGGTAGGATAAACTAAGCTTCTATTGGCCGGATTAATCTTTCGGCGCTTATCAATACTTCGTTAGCGCGTCGTGTGCCGAGCGTTCACCTCGAAGGCCTCAACTTTATAGCGCACAGCTTGTGTAAGAGGGGCTCGTAAAATGGATGGCTGCTTGATTCCCAAATAAACTAATTTCCTATAGGCATTAAGATTGTTTACACGAGAAACGATCGTAGTGCCCACGGGTTCTGTTTAACTACATGTGCGCCAACTTCCTTTACCGCCTTCCGACACACCCAGTATGGTTCGATCACGTGTAGTACCCTGAGCGTTCCTCCAATCAGACCGCGCATTGGCGACACCCACTGTGGGACGTCCGCCGCTGCTACGTAGATCTGACAGTGGTCTTCAAAGCGGTCCATTGTGGCTTCTGGTTGAGTCACAATAAGTTGATAGTGGAACAAGTTGGATATCACTGGTTTCGTGCCTCCTACGCAGATGGTTGCGTCAAAGGGCTTTTTGGGTTTTTTTGATCTTTTAAGGTAGCAGGCACTAGCCCAGCGCCCTGAGGCACGCCACCGGTGGGGCCGGGCGGGCTGACAGTGTTATGACGCCTTCCTCGTCCCATCCGCGGTATCCAGCCTACGCTTAGCACACACGATGTTGGATCGAGTGTGCCTTACGCCCAGATTTCCTCCCCCATTCCCCCTAGCCTTCTGGGAAGCCCAGCGATTTCCCCGTGGGGAAATTGTGTTTAGTTCCGACCACCACGCGCCCGGACCTCTTGCCTCTGCAAGACCTTGCCTGCGGACTCGTACGCCTCTACCCATGCCAGGCTACCCTGGAGGCGACCTTGACATGCGACGGAAAAGGTTGCGCCAAAGGGCTGTTTGAAGTGTTGTGTGATATGATTTTTTTACTTGTTCCTTGATTGTCCTCCCTTTCAAACCATGTGCGAAATTATGGACCTTATAACAAGCTTGGCCCCTTTAGTTGCCTGAGTGCTGATCCCAAGTACAGAGCGATGGATGCTTGATTGTGTCAGGGGGCGAGGCGAATTGTCCTCATGGCTAATCCGGTCAAGCTGGGATCCTCACCATTGCACAATCTGGGGCGGATTCAATACCTAGTCAAGGTTCTCCGAAGATTCAGTGACACTGTGAATCATTCAATTTATTTATCGATCACGTCAGTTCTATCAAACGGCAAAATGAGTGTGCTGATGCTAACTAGCGATTGTGTGTCTCTCTCGTCGCTGTGCGCGAGAGTTATGAGCCCAGAACGCGGCTAAAAAACGGATCTTGAACCGTGTTTCTTTTTTATTTTCGAAGCTATCACGAACGTGTTGTTCTGTGTGAGGCCCAGAAATCGTGGTGTGATAGCCATACTGTCGTATTACACGCACCAGGCACTGCTGACCACCGGTGGCGTGCCTCAGGGCGCTGGGCTAGTGCCTGCTACCTTAAAAGTTCAAAAAAACCCATACAAAAGACAGAAGGGAAAGTATTGGAAGTTCACGGACTGTCCTCATTTCTCTATCGTAGGATCAGAAGCCCTCTATTTAAGCGATCCTTTCTCGGTTTGTCATTGCTCTCTTCTATTCGCGGCCTTCGTCTCTTCTTCGGTCCAAAGCTATTCCACTGACTCGTTCCTATGCCCTCTCTCATCTTTCACTCCACTTCATCGGCCTACCATCCCTGCGATAACCCCTTCAGATTCCTCGTGTTCGCATCTCCTCCTTCA
Source organism: Nilaparvata lugens yeast-like symbiont (assembly GCA_000758425.1). Lineage (NCBI taxonomy): Eukaryota > Fungi > Ascomycota > Nilaparvata lugens yeast-like symbiont. The sequence continues at coordinate 230,382 of KN173753.1, read as the reverse complement.
CTGGGTTGGTGGTGGAATCCACAGAAAGACCTCATCTGGGTGCATGTCACAACCCATGGTTCGCAGTCGCACGGCGCCGACAAAACAGACAGCCAGCATGAGCGAGACCTATCCAACGTAAGCCAGAAATGATGTCCCTCCATGATGACGCTTGTGCCGGGAAGTCGCCTTCATCAGACCTGACCTGAACATGGACTTACCGTTTGACTCACGATAATGCGGTGGGTGCACGACCTGGAAATGAGGTCTTACCCGGGCGACTGTTTCGGAAGACTCAGACACGGGGTAGACATGAGTCCACCGTTGTGACTCACGGCATTGCGGTGACCGCACGACCAGGAAATGAGGTCTTACCGAGGACGCCGCCGCATGGAAGGCTTGGGCTCTGTAAAAGTCTATAGATACTGTGATGATTCCCAGCGTAGCGAAAAAGGGATCTCTTCAAGGAAGGACATTCCTAGAAAGAATATTACCAAGATTCACAAGCAGCCTCACTCTGACCCTGCTTCTGACAGTGCATCAGATCGACCCCCCTTTTTTTCAGACTAACAAGGCTTGTTCAAGCATTTCTAGACCTTCTCTTGTGGACAAGATAAGAACAAAAACACAATGGAATCGCCAAGAGTATCTGAAAGTTCGATTCCAACATGGATTTGAAAGCTCAAGAGGAAATTAGATTGGACCCCTTGGCTTAACGATATCAAAGAATTTGCCGAAGAAGCGGGAGTTTGGGAATACTATGACCCTGACGCTTTCCAAGTCTGAAAGGAGCCTGATGGCCGACTTCTCCCTGAAAATTCAACCCATGCACAATCAGAAGCCATGAAATCACGTTTTCATATCACAAGACATATAAGAGAGGAATCTCATGTCAACAAGTTTATGCAGGGAACGATCTCGGATACTTTTTGGTATTACATAAAGGGGGCATTAACTCCCAGGGACAAGCAAATTGAACTGAGGACGCGTGTGCTTCCCGAAATTCACGGAGAAAAACTAATTGCCGAGCAGCGCTGTCTCAATCTTGTTAACAAAAAGGGGGCCAGAGACTGGATGGCTTGGTTTTCACAGTTTGATAAAGCAGTTCAGGACTGCAAGGAACTTGAAGTCACCCAGGTTGAAGGACATAGGGAGAGACAAGACTTCCTTTCTTTCCTCGAGGAGTCGGGTATATTATGGGCCCAAATTCTTGCAACATTTGTTCGGTCATACGACATGTTTGCTAATTAAAAGACACCAGTGCGGTTCCTTATAGCGAGATTTCAAAGCTTGCACCAGACGCGAGTAGTTATCAGGAAGGACTATTCGGTGAACAATGCTCAACGAAGCTCGAATTCAGCCTCACCAACTAGCAATACCTGCCCGGTCTGCGGAAAGCACTTACAAAAAGATAAAGAATGGTGGAAGCAATGCTGAGGTTTCCGTAAAATCTACAAAAAAGGCTCTAAAAGGAGGGCTGGGTCGTTAAAGACCAAGGAGAAGTGAAGAAAAAGATGGACACAGGTTTCAAAGACTACCCAGATGAAAAAAAGCCAGGCGATGGGTTGGAACCCGCCAAAAAAAGAAGGGACCTCAACTTCTTCATCTGCGAACAAGACTGATCAGGTAGTCTTTACAGTCCCCAATAATGGAACTACAGAAGGGGCCGCAAACCCCGTGTTTCGGGCGAGGAAAGTTCACAACACAAAACGGGGTCGTCTACGACCTTGCATGGGGACATGATCTACGATTCTAGAGCTAACATCACGGTTGTGAATGATGCGAAATGGCTCAATGAAGAAACCTTAACCTGGTAATCTTCTGACACAGTGACAGTCAGCGACAAGAACTTCCAGGTCAGAGGTAAATGTACGGTCTCATTTCCTCTAAGTTCGGGTGATACGCTCAGGCAGGTTGTTACGGGCCTCATATAGCCCTTCACATGAATATATTCCCCATGGACTTCGTCCGCCAGGGGACCTTCTCTTTTCCCCCTTTTCCCTTCCCATAGCCCATTGAATGTTACTTCTTCTGGGCACCTGTTCGACCTCACGGTCACAGCTGTTTCATGACACAGGTCAACTGCTGGTTTACCCCTAAGCTTCCAACCAGTGTTTTTGCGGCACATCAGGGAATCAAGATGGAAAATTTCTGGGACCAAGATCATGATACGCTGTATCATAAAAAAGTCCCGGAAAATTCTTATGAAGCTTCGTGTTACAAACCAACAGGCAGTAGCCACTCAGCCTATGAGAATCATGCCCAAACCACCGGATGTTGATGCCAGCTCAGAGATCGGCACTGAGCCGCATGCAGTAGTGGCTCGGAAGGATGACACTAAGCCACAGGAAAGATCACTTTGATCACAGAGTCAGTAAGTGACGAACAACTTGATCAATGAAGAAGTGAACGAAGAGATGGATGAAGGTAAGAAACAAATAAGTTTATAAAGGCCAGTCTCTACCTCATAGTCATATTTCAGTTCTTCAGTGATCAATCTAAGCATCTGAGTTTTACTCGATGAGGATTTCTCCTTGACGGACTATTTTGATTTTGACCCATACTGCTAATATCAAGCCTGACTTAGCATCTCAGCACGAGATCCCGATATGCTCCGTTACACTTGGCCACAAGAAAGATCGGTATGTCGCGGCTACAAGGCCTGCAAGAGAACCCGTTATCAAACATATCAGACAAAGAGACCCAGAAGAAATATAGGTCCCTCGGCTGCTGGACATGCCTTCCCATACACACCATGAGGAAAGAACGTCTCAAGTGGAAGCAACGTCTCTGAGCGAGGATAATCTCGGCACAAATGGGAATCAGCTGGTGAGTCCACCAGACTAGGGTGCGGTCTTGCCTGGAGATGGATGTTTGCGAAGGGATGAAACCGCATCTCCTTCACCCCTTCACACAAGACATACGCCATCTAGATCTCCAGTCCTGGAAAATAGCAATAGCTCTGAGCAAAACAACCCCGATGTTCAGGGTGGCAAACCACGCAATCAACGCAACTGAATTGAATTATTGCCCCTGTCTGCTTCAACGAACACCGTCATGCCGGGCTTCGGATATTCAAGTCACGAATTGTTCGTGAAGTCAAGGGAAAGATGACCAACGCACCATACGAGAAGTCGCGCCTTGTCATCCAAGGATACGCCGATGAAGAGAAAAAGGCTCTCTTGGCTCAAAGCCCGACAATTCAGCGGTCGAGCCAAAGGTTGATCCTGGTACTGGCTCCCAGCTTGCGGCAATATGGCATGTTTCTCGCTCTACGAGACATAACTCAAGCTTACCCACAGTCAAAATCGCAGTTGCAAAGAACTGTTATTGCACACCTGCCCACGGAACTAAAAACAAAGTACCCTGAGGGTCCGCTGTTGCAGATACTCAAACCGCTGTATGGCATCGCTGAGGCTGGTGTACACTGGTTTGAAACGTATCAATGTCATTTTTGTCAGGCGCTGAACATGGAGACAGTTTTTGACCCCTGCTTGCTCGTGACGGATAAAAGCCAAGGCAAGAACAACTTCGGGATCGTGGGATTACAGACGGATGATACCCTCATGCTGGGTGAAAAAGTGTTCATGGACCGAAAGGAAAAACAACTTCAGAAGGCGGGGTTTACGGTTAAGTCAAGAAAAACGATGAGCGCAGGTGCTCAAGACGACTTTAACGGATGTCGCATAACAGTGGGCGACCGGACCATACGAATGACGCAAAAGGGGCAAGCAAAAAAGCTGGCACAGGTGAAAGTTGATGCACGAGACTTTAGGCAACAGCACGTGAAGCAACGTGCCCGTGGTGCATATATTGCTTCTCTCCGCCAACCGGAGACAACATTTGGTTATGCGATAGCTGCGCAAGCCGCAGCGCCAGATTACAACGATGCGAAGAAGTTGAACCAACACATAGTGGCAGCTGGAGAACGCCCAGAGAGGGTTGGAGTTTTACCCCCTAAATCTCAACACTACGAAGCTCTGTGTGTTTACGGATAGTTCTTTTGCGAACAACCGAGACCTGAGTTCGCAAATCGGAATCATCATCGTGCTGGCTAACGCGGAGCGAAACGACAAAGAAGAGACTTTTGAGATCATAGGCAACATTATACACTGGTCCTCGACAAAGTGTAAGCGTGTCACACGAAGTGTGCTCGCGTCAGAGATTTATGGCTTGGTAGGGGGCATTGATGTGGGCCTCACATTGGGTCATGCTGTGAACACCATTCTGTAACGACTTGGATTGGGGCAGGCTCTTCTCGTTGTCTGCACAGACTCGTACTCGTTGTACGAGTGTCTGGTGAAGTTTGGATCCACAAGCGAAAAGCGCTTGATGATTGATCTTGTGGGTCTTCGACAAGCTTACGAACGCCGTGAGATAGACGAGATCCGCTGGATCAATGGGTGCGACAATCCCGCGGACGCGATGACAAAAATGGTGCTCTACAAGGCACTGGGAACTCTTATTTCAACGGGCAAGCTGACAATCCGCCTTGATGGCTGGTTCCAACATTGATCAACTCAAAAAAGAAAAAAGTTCCCAGCGTGTATACAGTATATGCATCGTGCATAAAGATATCCATTGTCAGCTGGACTGACCGACAAGGTGGGACCTCAACACTCCTTTGTTTCTTGCTTGATGCGTTTTCAATGCGAATCTGATTCCACAACGTTTGCTATATAGTATCCTTTGTAGCCGGTTAATAAAGAGAGTAGTTCAATTAAGTTTTATCATCGTTCACGACTTTTACAAGTTTACAACCTGTCGACAATTAATAAAAACAAGGGATTCTTGTTGAATCTAATGATTTGTCCAGTCACCCAGTCTATTGTTGAGCTGCTTATCCCCCGGCTCAAATGAGATGCCAATTTTTCTGCGCTTTTCTACTAAGTTACTTACCATACACATTCTCATTGTGTCACGGGACATCACGGGACAGAGTTCGAGATGCCAGTGACGTTGCGGGACATGAGACAGCA
>KN173753.1:197455-214611 GCA_000758425.1 Nilaparvata lugens yeast-like symbiont | reverse complement strand
ATTTCAGACCCCCCTAGGTAGGCCTTGATGTGGCCTGACTTTCACAGTTCCCCACCGCCTTGGGTCTTGGGATCATAGAAGTTGCTTTCGGCTATGTCCGAAGCTATTAATAGATCGACTGAATAGGTACCTCGTGTTTTATACGGCGCCGAGCCAAATATGCAATAAACCAGATCTCAATGCGATCGAATTCATGCATCCCGTTGGCGAAAAGCGGAACATACCAATGACTAATATTAGTATATTCAATTTCTTCCGGTAAATTAGAATGGCATCAGGATCATGGATTGTCGGAGGGGCATTGAAAAAATAAGCTTGAATCCTGGATCGGCGGGCAGGCTGACAATTGAGAGCTTGGCTTGCGTCTCGGTCCCAGCACCCTGGAACTCTCCCGGGCGTCGGGCCGAGAGCCATGACACGGGTTGGGTGGCATGTGGCGTGTTCCAGTTGCGCTGCTTTGGAGAACTGACGGAACGGCAGGGATCACTCATAGCTGTCCAATATTCTTCAAACCATAAATAGCCAAGCCTCAGCCGGGCAAGCGGCCCTTCCTCCAGCACTCGCTACTCGAGAAGAGAGTACATTACGGATGCGGATGGGAGGCGCAAAGACACATTGATGCATGCGTCTGTAGGTGGCGATGTGCTGCCCTGCGATCAGCAGACCAGCGACACATACTGGCCATATCATTCAGTGTAAATGACACGCCGCACACATGCCAGTGTGTCATTCAGGGCCCACAACCCCTTTCCTTTCGGACTACTTGCACGGCCCGAGGCGCTGCGGTGTGTGGTATGTGTGTGCGTGAGTGAGCGCGCAAGGACATCCCTGCTTTACTGGAATCCAACTCTGTTAAATGAGGGTCGAGCGAGGTTCCCAGCATGTCGGTCGAAACGAGATCGGCGTAGACTATTATCATGATATGCACGCACAGGCATCACATATACATAGGCATGCTGAGTGTGAAAGAGTGGGAGGTGTAGCGAATTAATCCTCCATGCTTTAAGCAGTGCGGACCCGCGGAACATGGCCAGCAATAGCGCAGGGGCTTCTGCATGCCATCCATGTAAGGTCAAGAGGGAGGCGGCGATAGCGACAGATGGCCAGGAACTTCGGTGGCACACAGCTGAACTGAGCGGCCCTTGCTTGATAGCGGAAGAAAGGTCAGGGGCCGGGCGAGCCGGGCGGAACGAAGGTAAATAGACGGAACGCTAGTCTATCGAAGTGATGGTTAGGAAGAGGGAGGGTGTAAGAGTACCAAGTGAAACCAAGAATGGGTGATGGCAATGGAGAGAGCGAGAACGAGTAGTACGGGGAGGGGAGGAGGGAAGAAAGAAGGTAGAAACTAGAGAGTGAGAGACAGGCGAGAAAAGGGAGATAATTTGTGAATATCGCCACACAGTGCGCAAGGATCGACCGGTTGAATTGCTTGACTGTCCGCGCGGGCGTGGAAGTAACTTACATAGGGCTATTCAGGCCACACTTAACGTATGGTGTATCTTATGAGGCGAACCTTGCGCCAAAGGCTACCGCTCTGCGTAAACTCGCTAGCATTGGGCCATGGCCACATGGGTGGTTAGCCAAAGGGTCCGATCAATGTTGACAGTACGGCCAAAAGACCCTAGTGTGGTTATACGTCGCGGCTGAGGCGGACTTTGCTGGCCAGTGAAAGTCATGCACATTTCACTGTACGATACGGCAGAGGCGCTGCGGCTTGTGGCTTCAATGCAGCGTAGGGATGGCTCGATCGCCTGCTCGTCTCCTTTCGCCCGGCCTGGCGCCGACTCGGGCTGAGTCTGCGGATTCAATAATCCGTACTGTGCACCCGCTTGGTCCACGATGCAGCCGCAGCCCCGCTCCCTCCCTACTCCCCCCATATATCTGCAGGTTGTCCCTTGTACTCGGGCTGTATCTCCTCGTCGCGGCGGAACCCCCGTCCAGCGCCCCTCTCCAGAGACAGGCGCCCCAGATATGCCCCAGATATCTCCTCGCCTGCTTCCGCCCACAGGCAAATTTGTCCAAGGGCTCTCCGTCGCCGTCTCGAGTACCTGCCTAATGTTCCACTAACAAGAACCACGTCTCGCCCGCTGACTCTCTGTTTAGGCCCACGATGCCAGTACTTTCCTGCCGCCGCTGTCGTCTCCTACATCTTTATCATACCGCTTCGAGGCTTTCGCCTTTACTTCTCCGCCCGAAGTTGCCTGGTTTGCCGCGTGGCCGCTCCCAGCCATCTCTGTTGGCCTTTGGGGCCCCAGTCCGCCGCCCTTGTCCATCAGCCCCGTCCCTGTTGTCCAGCCAAGGCCCACTGGCCCATCTGTTGACCTCCATCCGTTCTTGTCAATTGCCTGCCCGAGGCGACGTCGTGCCGGAGCCTGTCGGTGACCGTCATCGTGCTCCGTCTTTCGGCGCACTTTACTCCCCGCCTGGCCCCCCCCCGGCGGAGACGAGCCATCTTCATAAGCTGCAGCTCTCCATCCCGGCCATCGGCTATCGCAGCGCGGCGACTGCTTCTGAGGCGTCGCGGCTCTTGCATCGCGCAGCTCTCGGGCGGCTCTTGCCCGCCGCGGGTCCTGAGCGACAGATCCTTATTTTTTTCGGCTCCTTTTACCGGGCAAAATTTAATAGGAGGTTCTCGGCTTCTTTCTTGGTGCCTGGGAGTAAAGTCTTCATTTCTTTGCTGCCGACATGTCCGGCACCGAAACACCCCTTGCCCAGACCGGCGGTAATAATGCGAGCGAGTTTGTGAGTACAAAGCCAATGGCTCTTGGCTGGTTCGAGGTTGACATGTACTAAATGCCACTGATCCGTCAGGTCCGCAAGCTCTTTCGGTAACACCGGTGGCTATGATTTCTCGGGCGCACTTGGCAGCTGACCCGCCTCTAGAATGCTCGAAGATCCTTCACATCAAGACGTAGCCAGATGGGGCAAAGAAGGCGATAGCTTTGTCGTTGTGGAGGTGATGCCAAATTCCCTACGTGTCCACACCCACTTTCCATCTCCTGGTTGCTGACACTGACCCTGACAATGCCAGGGTGAAAAATTTACGAGGTCTATCTTACCGAGACATTTTAAACACAGTAATATGTCAAGCTTTATTCGGCAGTTGAACAAGTACGACTTCCACAAAGTCAAGCCATCAGGCGACGCCGAGTCCGTGAGCCCCAACGGAAACGTGAGGTGCCGTATTCAGAAGCCCGACTCGACCAGCGGCTAACTTGTAGGCGCATCAAGATACTCGAGTTCAAACACCCATATTTCCGTGCCGACAGCAAAAATGGCCTCGACAATATCCGTCGCAAGGCGCCAGCTCCCAGGAAAGTCCCTACTACCGATGACTTTACCACGAGTCACCACGTTGGTGTCATTTCGGAACAGTTGACGGCCACGCAGCAGCAGGTGCAACAGCTGCAAGAGCTGTACTCCGACGTGTCCCAGACCAACAGGCTTCTCGTCAACGAGGTACTGGGGCTACAAAAGATGGTCAATGTACAGAAGCAGGCCCAATTAGAGATGCTTAACTATCTGACGCCGTACAATGACGGCCGTAGTCGAGGACTCATCAACCAGCCCCTCAACTCCAACGACTCTCATGACGTCGACGAAGTGGTCCCCGAGCTGCGCCGCGCGCGTGAGCTTCTTTCGAGCGTGACGACTGACCCGGTGACAGATCGCGAATTGGAGCGTCTTCACGGCACGTACGAGTCGCCGGATGAATCAGTCGCCATGATCACGCCCGTCTCGATGCCCATACTGCACGATTCAATCAATGACCTAGGCCGGTATCCAGTATACCCTGTCGGGCAAACGGTTGGTATCGATCCCTTCCACTCGGATCACGTCAACAAGATACCGTATGCCATGCCCAACGAGGGAACCTCGATGGGTGTCTCAGAGGCTCCGTCATCAGCGCCACCGCAAGCCCCGGCGATGGCCACGTCTGCTCCGTCGACCCCCATGGACAAACTCCCGACGCTGTGGGGACAAAAGAAACCGCTGGTGTTTTTGGTCGAGGACGACTCGACCTGCGCCAAAATCGGCATCAAATTTCTTAAATCAATGGGCTGTGATGTTGAACATGCTGTGAGTTGCATTACCCAACTCTTCCCAATGTCAGGTCATGCGTAACACAAGCAGAGCTTGCTGCTGATACATCCGCCAGCATTGTCCGTCGACGCCCATCATTGCGATGACGTCCAATATTCGTCCAGACGAGGTGAATGGCTATTTTGAACATGGTGAGGCTTGGTGGTTTGACCAGATGGAGCGCAATGTTCAGATGAGCTGACTAGATGCCAGGAATGAATGGAGTGCTGGCCAAGCCCTTTACCAAGGAAGGTATGCTCAAGTCGGTCAAGACACACATGGCACACCTTTTGAAGAGCCCATCGTCGCAGGCCGAGGGTGAGGGCGCAGGATACATGCTCAGCAACGTCTCCTTCTTAACCAATTCGGTCAAGTTCGAGATACCAACTCCGCCGCCTGGCGCGTCTGGCCCCAGTTGGTCGCCGGGTCAGATGGGACAGAGCAGCGTAGATCAGTGTTATGGTCTCATGAATGGAGGCGGCCAGTATAATATTGGCCGGCCACACTACGGCACGGGCATGGACACTACACCTAACCGCTTATCTGAACAGGATAGTCCACCGGAGAAGCGGCAACGACTCGGGGTGCCGCAGGGCAATTATGGATGAAACAAAAAGACGTGGCGGCGGAGAATTGACAAAATGGCCGTGTCGTCACCGGACGAGGCCGATGGCTTTGGACAGGAACTCGGGAAAGGCGCGTATGCGCGTATTATACGACCGAGCACCGGGGCAGGCGCAGCGTCTGAAGCGAACATACCGGGCCAGTTATTATATTAGGGAAAGGTATGAGATTATCGACGGCGACGGACGGAGATTGAAGTTCTGAGCCTTGCGTCTCAAATGGCGCCAGGAGAGTTGGCCCTCGAACGAGCCCGCGATAGCGAATATGAGGGTCTGCAGCTCGGAATACTTGATTGTGTAAAGCGGATTCGCGACGACTGCGCACTTTGATAAGTATACATTTGACGGGAACCGACAAGAAGGGACGATAAATACGCATTTTGGCTGGAGAGACAGGTCGTGCAGGGTGGTAGGTATGCATGGAGCCCAGTGCTTTGTATTCGTGACAGTCACTACGCTGGCCGGGGCCGGTCAGTTTTGGCTCCGAGTTTGCGCGTATGCGGTCGGGCACAATCGTGTCAACACGGGCGGCAGGAGTGGAAGGCAGATAGGTGGAGAAGAGGAGAGACAGACGGACAAGATGACAAGCCGAAGGGAGAGGGAGAGAGCGAAGAGGGAAAAGGGAACAGGGAACAGGGAGGAAGGATGGGGGTCAGGGAGTTGAATAAGAAGACCAGAGCCAACTGGAGCATGTCATCTGAATTGATTGTAGGTGGGCGTTGCGAGTTTTCGCGACCCTGGACCCCGACTCCGAGTGGGGGCGGGTCAGTGGCGGTCTCGACTTTAAGGCTGCGTGCGGGGTTGCCGGGGGCTCCGGAGGTCGACACGGACAATAAATCTTGGCAGAGAATTTAATGGTGGCCAAGGGCCGTGTTCATGCCGCACAACGCTAACGTCCTAACTAACATCTTGATGGTAGACTTGGATTACGGAACGTCCATTGGCGGCGCCGGTATCTGCGTCAGAAAACTCATCGCTACGGCCGCGCAGGCGGCGTGGCAGCTCGGGAAACTTGCAGCCCTATGAACTCACAGTAGATTTCGTAGTGTAGTTAATGATCATAGAAATTTATTTCACGAATTTCGCGCCGAAAGGCCTTATTTCCCTGGCCTATTTGTGGTGCATTTTACATGGGCGTACGAAGTAGTCAGCACCATACTGTATATACACTTTTTAGGTGTGATTACTGGATCCAGTAACGAGCATACTAAGTACCAAGGTATAGATATCGACTCCTTGCGAAGCGCAAGGCGCAGTAAGTGGAGAACCTCTGAGCCCAGCGACAACTTGTGAGGCGGCCCGGAGTTTGCTCAGCAAGCAGGTGCCCATGTATTGTCCATCTACGATAGAGCTAAAGGCCTCTATAAACAAAACGAGGTTAAGGTAACCTCGTCAGCTCTACAGTGTCTTGAGGAGGGTCGAATCGGCCGCGATGTACCCGTAATGCAGCCGAGGAAACAGAATTCGAGGTTCTGCCTCGAATTTGACTTCAATACGAAGGAAATTTTGGCGCGGCACGTGGCACGCGGTCCCGCCCTTGTTGTGAGAATCCCTGGGGGTAGAGCAGATAATAGTACATCCGCCCTGGACAGGAGGGGAATTAAGGAGACCTAAACAGGCTGGGGAGCCTGAGCGCAGCCTCGCTCAAGAGTTCAAGAGTCTCTGGGCTATGCTCCGTCTCAGAATCAGATCCGCGCTTGCGTCGTGGCTATTCTGGAACAGCAAGGCTGCGACTCTAAATTGAGACGGCAGTTGGTAAAGAAGCTCACCCAACGTCATGAAGAACTCAAAAGCAAGGTTTGAAGACGCCAAGAGGCCAACAGGCTCAACTCATTTACTCCCAAAGCAGTTCATTGGTACTTTGACATTAGGGAGAATGAGTATGGGTAGATTAAGCCAGAGAAAACCGTGAATGTTGATGAAGGGGGAATTATCTTAGGCTTTGGTATGTATTTGACTCCCTAAAAAATCATTGTCTAATCTGACTTTTTCACTAGGTCAAAAGTCTGGACAGTATGGTTGTTGGGAGTTCGGACCCAAAACGCAAGGCTCTCCTCAAAGGACCCCAGTCCCGCAGCTGGACCACCTTTATTGAGGTCATCACCGCCAATCGTTGCGCCTTGACTCCGGGCATCGTTTTCAAGGTTAGAGATCTCCAGAGCCATTGGGTCGAAGAGGAGTTTCGAGAATTCGCGGACTGGCACTATGTAACGTCACCCGATAGATAGACCGACAACCACAGTGTACATGAATGGCTTGAAAAGGTCTTTTTACTACAGACGCAGCCTGCCGACAACTCCGATACCTGGCTCATCAGATGGACATGGAAGTCATGTATCGCGTGCCAAGGCATTGCGGAACCCTGAGACCCAGGAAGACATCAGCAATACTTCGCCAGAATAGCGGCCGTATTTGGGGTCTAACGACGCTCCAAAAACCAACCGCCAAATTCGTCATCTAAGGAAAAGAAAATCACCGGCAACTCGGAGACGATATCCCAAGACAGTCAAAGGCTGGGAAGATCAAGAACAGACGCTAGCAGAGTATACCAATAAAACTGCCAGGCTAGAGGAGAAAGTGGACAGGTTGAGGAGAGGAAGGAAGAGGAGGACCATTCCCGGCCCAAATAGGCACTTTATGTGTCTCGCCGAAGCTCTAGCGGCCGGTGAAATGGATCCCGAAACTTGGAGTCAAAAAAATGACTGGGGTGGTGGACTGTGCGTCGTCAGAAGGAAGTAGATTCAGAGACGGAGGGAGCTTCGGTGATTGAAGTCAAGGTACCTGAGCCGGCACAGCGCACCACCAGAAGAGGTCGCGTTATAAAAAGACCATAAAAAGAATAAAGGTTTTCATTATGTTTCAAATTTTCAAATGATATAGATTTTGTGCAATATCGTTTTTTATTCATCGTATTACAAGGAGTTCAAAGTTGGGGTTTTTGGTGAGGCGATTGCCATTTGGCTGAGCGAAAAGTGGGGGTAAGATGGTATATTTCTTAAGTTTTTGGCTGGTTGTACTGGATGTTTTTCACTCACTAGTTGGTCGTGAGGGAGAACTTGATCGTAGTGACTGAAATAATCTCTTTCTCTATTTGATTCTATCAATCTATGGACAGTTTCTCCTTATTTGCTAGTTCTGGCATGGAAAAGAGAGAGTGGTCGAACAAAACTTAGAACCAGGTTGCAGACTGCCATATCTTCCTATCCTTGCACCCTGCGATCAAGAAATCTTCGCCCTTGACGCCCGCCATACTATCATTGAATGCGTCTACGGTCTTGTAAGTTAGAAACCAAGATGTGATGAAAGGTTCTCCGCTTCTTGATTTTCCTTTTTAAAGCTCCGCTATAGCGCCTTAACGGATTGAAAGAAGGGGTTGGCCAGAAGCTCGATATCGGCGGCCACGAGCTCCTTGAGGCGCTCAACCTTGTTGGAGACGTCATCGTCATCGTTGACTTGATGCTTCCAACGGGCTAACAGGCTCTTGAGTATGGCGCTGCCGCGCTCTACGTCGACCTTGGAAAAGGCGAGGGCATCAGCCGCGCCGCGCGAGTCGTGCTTGGTGAAGTCTTCGAGCTCGTCGGCTTTGCGCTTGGCCATGCGCACAATCTTTTCGGGAAAGCGCACTAGCTCGGCGACGTGGATGCCAAAGCTCTGGTCGCATATTCCAGGCTCGACGCGGTAGAGCAAGGTGACGTCGCGCTTGGCTGATGAGGGGGCGTCGCCGCCGCTGTCGGCAGAAATACCGCTGACGTGGGCGGTAACGTGTAGATTGGCCACTTGTGGGAAGCGGTCGCCCAGCGCGGTCAGCTCGTGGAAATGGGTAGCGAACATTGCGAAGCAGCCAATGTGCTCGACAATGTGCTCCGAGATGGCCCAGGCAAGGCCGAAGCCGTCGTAGGTCGAGGTGCCACGGCCGAGCTCGTCGATTATGATGAGCGACTCGGCCGTGGCCGACTTGAGGATGTTGGCCGTCTCCAGCATCTCGGCCATAAAGGTTGACACGCCTTTGAGCTGCGAGTCGCTGGCCCCGACACGAGCCAGGATGGAGTCGAAGATGGTCAGCTCGGCCGTAGCGCAGGGCACAAAGCAGCCAATCTGGGCCATAAGGGCGATGGCGCCCACCTGGCGGATGTAAGTCGACTTGCCGCCCATGTTAGGTCCCGTGATGATGAGAAAAGAGGACCGGTCGCGGGCGAGCTCGATGTCGTTAGGAATGAACTGTACGTCGCCCTGCAGCTCTAGGCAGGGATGACGCGCGGCCGCGAGTCGCGTTTGACCTTCACCACGGACGTGGATTCGCGGCCGCACATATGCCTCGGGCGCATGGACGGAGCAGTGGGCGAGCGACACGATGACGTCCAGGTGCGCCAGCACGCCAGCCAGGCGGTCGATCACGGGGCAGTATGATGAGGCCACTGCGACGACCTCGTTGACGAGGCTGCTCTGGGTGCGGGTATAGTTTTGCGACAGCTGGTCGTGTTCGCGCCGGAAGGTCTGCATCTTCTTCGTCGTGAAGTAGACTCCGTTCTTCTGCGTCGAGCACTCCTGGTAGCGCGGCTGGTTGCGAATGCAGCCGGCCTCCTGACGCGTCAGCCGCATGCACACGCCATGTACCCTGTGGCCTGTCTCGAGAAAAATCTTCTTGTCCGCCTCCTGATCCAGGTCGTGAGCCGCTTCGGTGAACTCACGGCGGATGTCACGGTCCAGCTGGTCAAGCTTGGCGCGGATCATGCGCAAGCTCTGATCGTATTCGGGCTTGATGATGTACTCGTGGCGGTCGAGGGCGTCAAAGTCGACCGTCTGCTCCACCATATCCTGGAAGCGACCCAGGCTGTCCGAGAGGTCGCGCAGATGGGCTGTGTAGGCCTCGTCGAGTGGATCGCGGTAGGCCTCGTCCATGACGCCCTCGAGGGTACCAATAAAGCCTGGCAGGCGGATGACAACTTGGTAGGCGCGCACCACGTCTTCGAGCGTGGCCTTGCCGCGCTGCAGACGCTTAGAGAGGCGATAGAGATCGGGTACGGATCGGAGGTGCTCCTCCTGCATTATTTGACGGAGCTCGGTGTCGTTGTAGAAGGCCTCGACGAGCTGTTGACGCTTCTCAATCTCGGACTTGCTCATGAGCGGCTGTTTGAGCCACTGAGCCAGTAGACGGTTACCGACGGGCGTCTTGCAGTGGTTGAGGACGCCATAAAGGCTCATAGTTTTTGAGCCGTCGCGTGGGCCGGGCATGAGGTTGAGGGCCCTAAGGGCAGCGGCGTCAAGCTTCATATACTGGGCCAGGTCGTGCTGGTAGAGCTGGTACTGGCCGAAGTTTGACGGGTCTTGGAGGACGCCGAGATATTTAATCAGAGACGCGGCAGAACCCATGGCGAGCTTGAGGTCCGTTTGGGGCAGCATGGAAGCCGATTTTTCGTCTCTGAGTAGGCGGGCGAGGTCCTGTTCGATGTCACGGGTGGCGAAGTCGCTGGCGGGACGCTGGGCAATGGCGATGCCGCAGCCGTCGATGATATGCCTCAACTTAGCAAGTTCATGATCGCCGCCATCCTTGTCACTCTTGTCTAGCTGTATCAGACACTCCCGTATGCCGAGCTGGATGAGTAGCGACTCAAAGTTGGAATAAAGGTCGTTGTCAAGGAACTCGCTGACGCCAAGCTCGCGGACAGTGGCGTCGGCAAAGCAAACACCAACAGTACGAGCCTCGTTTGCCTTGGCCGAGACTTTGACAGCCATAATCATAGGGGCTGAGTCGATTTGGCCTCCAAGGTCCTCCTCAACGTCCTGGAGGTTGCCAGGGGAGGCCTGCTTGACGCATTTCCAGTTCATGCGACTAGAAGAACTCTCCCAGATCTGAACACACTTGCCGAGTTTCAAAAGAGCCTCCCGGAGGAACTGACGAAAGACGGTCATGGTCATCGTAACGGAGGCGAGGCCGGTATGGTCATTACGTCCGAGCTGGCGGACCACAGAGGTGGTTTTATAGACCTACCAACATACTTGTTAGTGAATAATGCACTTCCGTGTCTAGTCGACCACCCCAGTTCGTCCTTTTCATAAATGGCGAAGTTTTGTATCTCGCCGTTGCGCCATATGAGTGAAAGCGGGCGGATAGGCGTACATACTGTCCTGGCAATAAAGATGGCATCCTGACCGTGGGCCGTGTACCAGTCGCCTCTGTCGAAGATGCGTATTGTGCCAGAGACAGTAGGAAATGATTTGAAAAAGCGAATAAAGCCGCCCTCGTCATCGACCTAAGGCGATAGTCAGCCGCCGTCGAGCTAATCAGGGATCGTGTGATCAGGGACATGGAGTCTGGAGCAGAGCGATGAGAGGAAGAAGCGCGCACCCTTATTTCGGGTCTGGAAGCCATCTTGATCTAGTGCGCGAGGACGCAGTTACTAGCAGGATACCGTCGAAACCGTCTCCGCAGGGCCAAAAGGGCCCAATAGGCTATTTCAAGGTTTCAAGGTTTGGACGCAGCGTGAATATGCTGACGCGCTGGTTGGAACGCGCCTGGATCCATCCGAATCCACTAGACGCGTCTGAGTGAAATTTGATGTTAAAAGGAAAGTGAGAAACGTGTAAATACACGTGACTTTAGATGACTTGGCTTCGTGGATCTGCGCAGACAACTTTATGTAACACGAACACGAGCTCCAACACGGTATGGAATTCTTCTGTGCCAAAAAAAAGCGCCAGTGCGAGAGAGAGAGCGCTTAGTGGGTCCTTGAAAAGGTGGAGCTAACGGAAAGGTACATGGGGTTGCGTGTCCGCACGACGTTGAACAAGTCATCATCATTATCGTCAGCAATCCACAGGTGGCCTCGGGACCTCGCCCTGCAGCGCGCAGGATTCAAGAGTCACTTGAAGGCCAAGTGAAAGGATTGCTGATCCCAAAAACGGAATCTAGCTAATCCAGCTGCGGTTTCTGTTGCTCTGTTTGCATAGCGCGCGTTGCGGCGCGTAGGATCCACGTGAACGTCCTCGCTTGTACTCGGTCCTTGCCGCAGCTCCTCACTAACCTCAACCCTCACCCGAAAATTTTTTCAGCTTCTCGCTGCTGTTAGATTTCGGTAGTGCCAGTATTCTGTGCACCATGCTACACTAACACACCACAACTCCGCGAAGCCAACTGGCCCTCGACCTCAACACCACCAGCACCACTCTCTTCCCCCGGGCACAACGAGGATGGGAGCGGCGGAAGTCCTAAACATACGCGCACCCATGATGGTGCTGCGGACAGGGTCGGCCTGAATTGACGGGCCCGAACCCCTTTCGACAACCTGCTGGCTTTGTGAGATAACCGACTGAACCGGGAGACGCGATTAGCGCGTGCTCCCGTGTCGCTTGCCCTATCGGGATGGCGCACGTGCATAGACACGTGCTGCATGACGTTAATAAATCCACCACCTCACCAACCTCACCATCCTCACCCGCCTCACTCCACCAGTGACTCACGGACGAATCGGACCTTTTACTATTATTACTGTCCCGCATTCTTTGGCCTCCATACATCTCACGATATAATATGAACTGATAGGCGCCCCGTGGCTGGCGGCTCGAGCGGCACTTTGCCGCGTGACTACAACTTTTCTAGCGCTCCCCCTCCCTCGAGATCGCCCTTATAGAGCCGGCGCCCCGAGCCTTTGGACCCGGTTCAGCTCCGCCCCGCAGACGAGAGCGGCAGCGCACAGGCTGGCGAACCTGGACGATCAATGCTTGGGTGGCCGCCACAGGTCAAGCTTTGACGGGCGCCCGCAAGCTCTGTAGTGGTCAGCGATGACGACGAAGGATGGAAATGGCTTGTAGTTCATCACCAATTGTACAAGCTTCCCTTCCCCCTCCCCTTATCCGCCGTTTGTGTGCAACTAAATGACGCTCTATTCAAGTGCGTGAGGTACAAGGCTTTCGAGCTCATCCATGCACCTTCCCGTTGATTTGTTGTTTCCTCATTAGGGCTTCCGTTACCCCTCCCCGGCCATCAGGGCTCTCCGACCCATCAGGGTTCCCCAGACACTCGGCGGCTCCTCACGGGCAACCAACGTCACCCCGGCCACCTCGACCCGATAACTCCTCTTGAGCCTATCATGGTGCTCTACTGATCCTTGGGTTGCCTTTTCTGCTGCGTCTTCCTGGTATCATCTTCTTCCCTATTATCCCTCATCTTGTGCGCTTCGCCTACGCCTGCCTCTCATGTCCCTTGCTTCAATTCACCTCAACACTCAGTCCTACCAGTTCAGACGGATAGATACAGAACTGCATATACCTGCACCGTCCCGACCGCCTGCTTACTTTCTGCCCTTCCCCGACTATCTAAGCCCTTGACGACGTACCCTGGTCTTTGCGAGACGTTGCATTATCATTCTTTTCTGTTCCCTCCCTGTATCAAGTACAGTCGGCCCCAGCGTGCACACCTGCTGTGGACGAATGGGTGTGTTCATGCATAAGCCCGGGCCGCTTTATATGTATTGCCCGCACGAGGTTTGGCTTTAGTTTTTCTGGGCTCCCCTAAGCGAATGCCTTTCGGTCCCTACACCTTCTTTCTCGATGTTGTGGTTTCTTTTATCACTGGTTGAAGAAGTCTACATTGAAAAGCAATCTTTTGATTATTTGGGAGAGGACCATACTCACTGTCTGCAGCAATTCGCAAATTGACTCGAAGCTGGTCCTGAGAATAGCAAAAAAGCGGTCTCTATCCAAGTATCTGTCGACCAGAACACGTAACATCCGAGAAATCGCGAGAAAGAAGACGATTGCTCACGACCATGCGTGCCCTCGCTCACTACAAAGCTCTTGCCCTCGTCTGGTGTAGCGGCCTGTCTTTCACCGTGGCGCTACCTTACCAACAAATTATTCCCAGACAGACATCGGCACCGATGACGGCCGCAGATCCTGACGTGAGCTCCGTGATGGGGTGCCACATTCATGGATCGCAACTGTTCGTCGCCCCCGTCTCCTCGATGCCTCTGTTCTTACCCTCCATGCCTGCTCCTCGCTGCTCGCCGTCACTATCGCCGGCCCAGTGTTTCTAGGGGCGAGGCGAGCAAAGAGTACAATACAAGCCAAAAAAAAGTTGCTCAATGTTTGGAGTTGGCACCTGTCTGCTGTGCTTTTTTCTAACGGAGTCGCTTTCGCAGCTTCTGCTTTGCCAGAGAAACAGAGGTGCTGGTGAAAATTGCTCCAAGCCAGACGACGGAGATACCGACCCAGTTCACCGGCTGCCATCACCATGGCGCCAAAATGTATGTGCTGCCTCAAGGCGCCCATCTATGGAAGAGTCATTTGACTAACTTGCGGCTGATGGCACAAAAGGTTCTGCATTGACGCCAACGGGAAGGATATCCAAATTGATTCTGCCGAAATGGCGGATACCAGGCATGAGAACGATGGTGACGGCGAATACGCGACTCAAGACGAGCGCTTGCCTAGCCATCGCCACTGCCATTTTCATCCCGGCGTCGAGTAGGACATATACGCCATCCCGCACGCACCGCCAGAACACATCCTGACCGTACAATCATAGACACTGCGTCGGGGGCGACGAGGGGGAATCTCGGCCTCAATGCTCTGGCGTTCAGCGTAACTACAATGTTCCGCTACGCATTGGTCTCTTATTCGTAATCCTCGCTGCGAGTGCCCTTGGTTTGTCCAAATACTTTTCATGAACGAGCCTCATATGGCTCTCTTGCGTGGTAGAGCCCCATGGGACTGACCCAAGATGTCCAGGAGTCTTCGGACCTATTTTTCTGCAACGCATCTTGCCTCACAAGATCAACACCATCTTTATCGTCCTCAAGCAGTTTGGTACAGGCATCATCGTCTCCACTGTCTTTGTTCACGTGCGTCTGCCATGATACACGCGTCTTCGAGGCAGGCCAAGCAGCTAACGACAGTTGTTTGCATTTTCCAGCTCTACACTCATGCCTCGCTCATATTTGGTAACAAGTGCCTCGACGAGCTGGATTACGAGGCCACCACATCGGCGATTGTCATGGCTGGCTTCTTCCTATCTTTCTTGGTCGAGTTCCTCGGGCAGCGCATCATCCTGGCTCGGATTCACAGATCTGCCGCACTCGCTGCCGAGTAGAGGGCGAGCGCTTTGCTGTTGACCGAAGTAATGAGCATTCTTGTCATGGAGGCGGGAATTCTCTTTCACTCGCTGCGTAAGTCGACAGCTGCAAGGCCCTTTGTCATATCGGAGACGCAGAGGAGGCAGTCCCCTCCACCTGGCTTGTGCTGACTCGTCGCCACAACATCAAAGTCATTGGCATCACCCTTGTCGTCGCGGGCGATTCCTTCTTCATCACGTTCTTTGTCATCATTCTCTTTCACCAGGTCTTCGAGGGCATAGCTCTCGGCACACGAATTGCCACGGTTGGTAACAGCGCCTCTGAGTCGGTCTTGCTCACGCCGCGATCGTCGTCGCCATTTCTGGCTGAACCCGTCAAGGCCAACGCACCCGCCGAGATTACTGCTGCCGCCGACGCCCCGATGGCGCAATTAGGCCTGGCAATGAAGAAGCTGGGCTTGGCGGCGCTATTCGCCTTCGTGACGCCCATCGGCATGGCCATCAGTATCGGCGTGCTCCACAAGTTCAACGGCAACAAGTCAACGCTCATTGCCATCGGTACCCTCGACGCCCTGTCTGCCGGCATACTTATCTGGATCGGTGTCGTAGAGATGTGGGCTGCCGACTGGATGACAGGCAGCCATGGCCATGGCGCCGCACTCGCCCACGTGGACATGTTGACCGTCATTCTCGCCGGTCTGGGTCTCGTGGCAGGCATGGCCCTCATGAGTCTGCTTGGGAAGTGGGCGTAAAGGCTGGCTGGGCGGGACGGGCAAACGTTACCGATTGATAGCAATTCCAGTGCTCGATTTCTCTTCTAAGTATTTCATCTTGCGTTAGTATTTTGTCATTTTGGCGCAAGTAGGTGAAGCGAGCCAAAGGTCAAAATAGTGACTCAGACGGCCTATGCGAACGAACACCAAGGAATCCTAAACACTGTATGTGGGAATGATTGTTGGAACTCGCGGGGGGGCCTAGTCTTTTTTTCATTTTTGTTTTCCAGAAACTTACAGGAATACATATTTTATGAGAGGTGAAAAGCTGTGGTGTTTTGCTGTCAGAACACGAGCATCTCGTTACCACATCTTTATTTTCGGGAGGGCTGCCTGGAAACCTTGACGTGTGAATATAGAGCAATACGAGGATACATACTTTGGGAGAAGGGCCCAGAGCTCAAGATGTTGGGATTAGTCAGCCACACGTGCTAGCCCTGATCCAATCAGGGCTGCGCACATCGCACACACACTAGTTTAGCTAGATCAACATCTCGATCGCCCACACAGTTGCCTCTCTAAACAAGATAGAGACGAAAGAGGTACATATTGAGTCGATACATCCTTTGGATCGGTCGATGATGCGGCCCAGGTCCACATCCCTAGTACTAAACGAGGACGGTCTTTTTTTTTTGACTTTTCACGCTTACGTGTCGCGAATTCAATCTGTTCAGAGGCATCGAATAGAGGCAAGAGGCAGCATCTGTTAAGGGCCTAGCACGGACTGCAGAGCACACGAACAAGAGGCGACATACAATATCTTTAGGGGCTAGTTATCCGTCAACCGCCTCCCACTATGTCAACCAATAATGGATCCACGCCACACTCACTGTGGCACAGCGCAGATTTTCCTCCACGCAACTTTTTGCAGTGAGGATTTTTGCTGTTAAGGATAGGGCGCTTTGGGAATAAGACGGCCTATGACGCGATGTATTCAACAACCGTTAAAGAGAAGAAAACTCTGTGCGTTGTGCGGAGTGCGTGCTACTTTTCATGAATCGCCACACCTTTGCCAGTGCACAAGGGTATCCTTTCGAGTGCGCGAAGGAGTAAGCAGGCCGCGGACAGAATATACTGACCAATAAGAGCGCTTCAGGTTGACGGATAATTAGCCCCTATCTTTACATTGCAGCTACGGAGAGATAAGAGAAGCTGTTATTAGAAGCTTCACCAGGGTAGCTGGGCATGGGTAGAGGCGGACGAGTCCGCAGTCAAGGTCTTGCAGAGGCAAGAGGTCCGGGCGCGTGGTGGCCGGAACTAAACACAATTTCTCCACGGGGAAATCGCTGGGCTTCCCAGCAGGCCAGGGAATGGGGAAGAAAATCTGGGCGTAAGGCACACTCGATTCAACATCGTGTGTGCTAAGCATAGGCTGGATACTGCGGATGGGACGAGGAAGGCGTCATAACCCTGTTAGCCCGGACCCACAGGTGATGTACCTTCAGGGCGCTGGGCTAGTGCCTGCCACCTTAAAAGTTAAAAAAATCCTTTGCGAAAGGAATTTGACTGACAGTGCTAACCTTGCGTTACTGTATATTATATGGAGCTACGTACTATGAGACACACGGCCTCCCTTCGCACACTCAAGGGCATAGCCTCGCCGTGCGT
>KN173753.1:95545-142609 GCA_000758425.1 Nilaparvata lugens yeast-like symbiont | reverse complement strand
GCGCGCCACGTTGAGCCACATTGACCCACTTTCTATTGGCTTGATAGCGTGAGGTAGTGGTCTGATAAGTCCCCCCTAAATCGAGGACTGGATACCGCCCATGTGTTCCTAAGCCAATCGAGACCGCTGTTGCTACCGTGGAGGATGCTGTTGGGGATGCCGGCGAGGTTGAAGTCGAACGCGAGGGCGAGGCTGTTGACGAGGCTGCCGGCAAGAGGCGAAGCCGGCATCGTGATCATCCTCGTCAATATCGGCAGCCTCGTCAACGTCAAAGGGATCCTGAGTCGATTGGGAACTGCCAGGCGCGTCAGAAAAGCCCGACAAGGCCACCGAGGCTGCCTCGTCATATCCGTCAGCCTCGTCAGATGACCCCTTCGGCACAGATGAGGCTGACGGAGATGACGGCATGAGGCGACGCTGATACGCCCGCGGCATCTCTGTCCCCGGCTCGTAGGGATCATCGCTCGAGGCAGCGGTCCTTCATAGCGCGCAAGGAATGTGCGCATACAAAATTTTCGGTGTCGGCGCTACGGCACGACCGCACCACGATTACTAAGGTTTTATTTGTCTGTTGGATTCCCGTGGTTGTATAATTACGGCCTTTATTAACTCATATAACTCTAGTCTCTTCGTGTAAGTTGCTTCGCACACATGAATTGACAAGCCGCACCAGTTTAAGTCTTGGGGCGACTTCGACAACCAGAAGACCCATTAAACCCGCAGCACATGACGTAAGTGGGTCTTGTGCGCTCAGAAGCTACGCTCTTTGACGCGCACATGTTTTGACAAGCTTCTTGAATTTATATATAAAGACCACCGGCTTCCGAGCCGAATTCGTGATTTCATAACTCCTGTATAGCGCCTATTTTTGACGCACATCTCACCGGCTTTTCGTCCGCGTCAGAGCAAAGACACTTGCAATCACTACAGCCAACGTGACGATGGCGCCGGGCAGGAGCAGTTCGTTAGACACGCCGGCAACGAGCTGCTCTGGAGCGCGAGGGGTACGAAGTCTTCGCGAACGGCGAGACGTCAATTCGGCCTCATCCTCGTCCATATCGTCTTCAATCTCGTCAAAAAGTCTTTCGGCGTTCCCGCAAGCCAGGCACCAGAGATGCGGGAGGCGTCGGCATCGTCGGCGTTTCCACCGGCGCAGGTGCCGCCATGGGAGGTTTCTCAGGGTCGTGCACGAACAGATCGACCTTTTCACGGCGACGCTGGCGGGCGAGGACGATTGCCTCCAGCAAATCATTGTCTGTCGTGATAGAGACTGTGTCGCCTTCGTCGTCCATGTAGCTCAAAGCAAAGCCGAGGCCGCTCATCTTGCCCTGCTCTACGACCGGCACGCCCCCGATGGAATCGACCTCGCTTCCCAGTTTTCCGGCCACTGCAGTAACAAAAGAGTGCAAACCGTAGGCGGCAACGATCTGCAGCCGGTGCACGCGTCCCGAAGGGGCTTTGAATTTGAAAGGGAACGGCGTCTCGGCCTGGTTCATGGGCTCGGGTGTTTCTGGGGCAACGGAGGGGGGAGACGACTCAACTCCGACATGAG
Organism: Nilaparvata lugens yeast-like symbiont; assembly: GCA_000758425.1. Classification (NCBI taxonomy): domain Eukaryota; kingdom Fungi; phylum Ascomycota; species Nilaparvata lugens yeast-like symbiont. The sequence goes on along the minus strand of KN173753.1, from coordinate 141,057 downwards.
AAGCAGAATCACCGGGAGTGACGCTATCCCCCAGTCGATCTCGTAACGTTTCAGGTGACATGAGGCGCGTGCTGATATTGGTGGGGTGATGGCTGTGGCTTCCCTCGCCGGACATGACCGACTCGGTCTCGTTGTCGATAGATAGCCAGAACTTGTTCCAAGCAGGGCCCTCGGCGTCGCCGCTCGACATGGTGTTAATCTGCTCTAGTGTAGCGTAGGTCAACTTAAGGACATCGACCATGCCGACAATTTCGCCCCCGTCATTCATGACAGGTAGGTTTAGGTAATGGCCGTCTTAGGAGGCGGACACGTCAGCCACTCTGACTTGGCCGTTGAGCCAATGCTATAGCGTGGTCACTCACCGTGCATCTTGCGAAGAGCTGCCTGAATCGTCATGTCAATCGGGGCGAAATCTGGGTGAGGCGTCATGACGCGAACGACGCTGCAGTTGGCAGGATCAAGGCCGGGGGCGATGACGCGGAGGACGACGTCTTTGCTGGTGAAGATGCCGGTAATGGCACCTTGATCCTGTACCAGGACCGCCGTCGTGTGGTTTTCTTTCATCATCGAGGCAGCTTCCTTGACCGATGTGCGCACACTGACTGTGGTGGGCGGGATACCGTTGAGGACAGACTCAAGCGTCGGCCCAGACATCTTGGACCGCAGGACCTCGACATACTGAATGATTTGCTGGGGCTGAGTAGCGCCAAGCTCTGATTGAACACCCTCGAGAGCATCGTACAGCTTTTTTGATGACGAATAGGCGCGCTCCAGCTTCTCCATGGCATCGTAAAAGCACTTTGTGATGTCGAGGACGCCCGAGATGTCCTGGTTCTCGTCCATGACGGGTAAGTGGCGGAAGCCTTTACGGACCATTAGGTCAAGGGCATCAGTAGCGCTGGTTTCGGTGCGGGCACAGAGCGGATTCTTCGTCATGATTTCGGCAATGGTGACGTTGGCGGCCTTTTGACCGGCGCCTACGACGCGGAAAGCCAGGTCCTTGGCCGTGAAGATCCCGGCGATGCGGTCGTCATGGTTGGTAACTAGAACGCAGTCCTCACGTTTGGCAGCCATGAGCTGGGCCGCCTCGGACACGGTCGTGGCCGGCTTGATCTGCAGGGCTGGGCTAGGTTTGAGGGCGAGAACCGTGCCCGGGGGGGCTTTGCGCGTGTGGCGAGCGCGACTCGTGAGGTGCTTCTTCTTGGAAAGGTCGTTCTCCATTTTGCGGCGGATAGCCTGGTAGAAAGGCGTCAGTCAGCCCATGAGCGGCCGTCTTGCACGTTACGGGTGGCGTACCTCATCGCGCTTCGATTGTTTCTGACGGCTGGCGCTGACGGACGAGCTCGACTCGGACGGCTGGCTGTCGAAAACGGGACGCAGAATTCCCGAGCTGCCGGCAGGGCCGGCAGGGGGAGCAGGAGCAGCAGGGCTGGTGCCATACGGGATACCGCCCCGGGCCTGGCTGCGGTTCGGCGTACCACGCATCGTGGTTCCAGACATGGAAGCGCCGTCTCGTCTCGTCTCTGATGAGACAGGCAGGACACAGCTAGAGATCTCGGCGGCAGGAAAAGCAGAGGGGCTTCAAAAGCTCAGTAGCGCAGGCGAGAATTCATGGGGGAAGGGGAGAAAGGGGAGGGAAGCATGTGTAATAGAACGATGTGAGGCCCAGGGCAGGGTCGTCGTCCTTTTCGTCCCCGGCACGAACAAGATTACGGAAAACGTCCATGGCATTCCGAGCGACCAAGACTGGTGGGCGGGCAAGTTCCCGCTCAATGATTGGTTGCGGCCATCAAGTACTAAAAATAGAAAATGATTTTATTCATGTATCGGGACATGAACATTTGCGGCACCAGCCCTAGAATTTGGGGGTTTGTGGTACGGTTCCGTTAGCAGGGTAATGCGCAGATACATGAGCTTGCGAGGTTGGGCATTGGGCGTCCAAAGTCCAGTTGTTGTGTGTTGTACGCCGCGAGCGGAGCGGCTTGTGCAGGTCAATATGCAGTGGCCTCCATCGCAGGCCAAGGGATCGCCGACTCACGACAACGAGCAATCGATCTACGCAAACATTGGGTGAAGAGGAACTTGATGGCAATGGGCAGCTAGTTACTGGCGATATCGGCTCGTGATATAGTTGCGCCTCCTCAGAAACTGACTAGCCAGCTGCCCGGTTAGTCAGTGAAATTGCTACCCAAAATTGCCAGCCTATATGGCAACACCCTCCCCCGAGCTGCAGGCCCAGCATCTTATGCAGCTGCTTACAGCTGCCGAGACGTAGCTCGTACACAAAGTTTACTATAGTCACACAATCCGCCGATTTCCCTTTTCTTTTTTTTTCGAAGTCATCGCTTCTTTGGTGGCAGAGTTTTTAAATAAGAGTTTGGCCCGTCTGATCCGACAGGCCAGCCATCGAAGCATGGCTGCTACCTGTCTCAGGACGATGATATGGGCTCCTCTGAAGGAATCCCAAGGGCCTCACCACAAACAGCATCGGTGACATCGTGACGAAATTTAATTGGGTTCGCGTCAGGTCCCGAGTATAGATGTTTGCGACCGCCGTCGAGCTGTGAACGCGCGTATTTTCCCAAACAAGCTGTTCGAATGCAGGCCGCCTGAATCGAAAGCCGTTTCCTGAAAGCGGAGTCGAGGTTAATGATATTTGGCATCTGGATTTGCTGCAGCATAGCCTCATTGAGTGTGAGGCCAAGACCTGACCTCGCACAGCACAAAAGGGTGGCTGTGGCACCATGCAAAAGCTGAATGCACACCGCAATAATATAAAGGCTTTGTTCTCGGCTGCGCTTCTGTGGCGGTGCTTGGTGTGGCGTCGCCGAGTTGTTTCACCAACCAACCGGCCATTTAAGTTTTGAAACGGGAAGAAAGTGAACAAACATACGCATCAGCTCTACATATACTGAGATCATCCCACCGGGAGACGCTCAGGCCGACGATATAATCCGGGAAACATCTGCACAGGCCTGATTGTCGGTCGTTTTTCCCGCTGTTCCACCACAGATCTGGTCGGAGCATCTTTATCTTTTACCCGTATGATCTACTATGCCAATGCATGCGGAGCCTGTGACAAAAGACAAGAACGTTTCCCGAAGCCGCCGGAAACAGTCCCACTGCGATCTCCAGCCCTGCGCCCAGGGAGTCAAAGACGTAGCTAGTGCTGGAATGTCTCAGCATGAAGCCCGCTGGGCGCCGTGGTGACGTGGAGAACAGCTAGACTGGTCGGCGAGTTGCCATGGCAACCAGTCAACAGACAGGCCGGCGGCTCGGCCTGGACTGTCCTCGACCTCCTCTCCTCTTCCCGGGCTTCCTATCATCGGATGCACCTACAGCAGACAGACGCGCAATTGTCCCCAAACCTCACACATCACTCACTGCTGCATCTGAAAAAGAATCGAGTTATATCTTGCGCTTCCCGTCTGACGTCTCCGGCGGAGATAAGACCATTTCCACTGCTTCGCGCCTACACGGCGCCTCACATCTAAACTTCCTAACAGTCATCGACTTCAAACAGGCTGCCTTCTGCTGAGCACGACTACGACACCCCCTTAGCCCGGCGCTTTGTGCTTGCGCTGCGTGAGGTGAGGTGAGCTGAATTGAATAGAAGGTCAACAGCGTCCGCGTTCTGACTCGTCCGGTCGCACAACAGTTCCGGATCAAGACGGTTTCCTTCGACAACGACCCGAACCGACGACAATTGACGCCTCCGCCCCCTTCTGGACTCCCTCCCGCGACATTATGCTGTCTAATCCAACCAGTCTTCACCCCAGGCAGAGGCAGCACCGCCGACAGAACTCGACTCCTGCCTGTCAGGGTATGAAAATGCCGAGTCTGCCGAACGCCAACCAGTCCCGGCAGGTCGCCGCCCACCGTCATGTCATGAGCCTCGATACATGCCGGCCGTCAACAACAGCAGCAACATCAACAACAGCAGCAACATCAACAACAGCAGCAACATCAACAACAGCAGCAACATCAACAACAGCAGCAACATCAACAACAGCAGCAACATCAACAACAGCAGCAACATCAACAACAGCAGCAACATCAACAACAGCAGCAACATCAACAACAGCAGCAACATCAACAACAGCAGCAACATCAACAACAGCAGCAACATCAACAACAGCAGCAACATCAACAACAGCAGCAACATCAACAACAGCAGCAACATCAACAACAGCAGCAACATCAACAACAGCAGCAACATCAACAACAGCAGCAACATCAACAACAGCAGCAACATCAACAACAGCAGCAACATCAACAACAGCAGCAACATCAACAACAGCAGCAACATCAACAACAGCAGCAACATCAACAACAGCAGCAACATCAACAACAGCAGCAACATCAACAACAGCAGCAACATCAACAACAGCAGCAACATCAACAACAGCAGCAACATCAACAACAGCAGCAACATCAACAACAGCAGCAACATCAACAACAGCAGCAACATCAACAACAGCAGCAACATCAACAACAGCAGCAACATCAACAACAGCAGCAACATCAACAACAGCAGCAACATCAACAACAGCAGCAACATCAACAACAGCAGCAACATCAACAACAGCAGCAACATCAACAACAGCAGCAACATCAACAACAGCAGCAACATCAACAACAGCAGCAACATCAACAACAGCAGCAACATCAACAACAGCAGCAACATCAACAACAGCAGCAACATCAACAACAGCAGCAACATCAACAACAGCAGCAACATCAACAACAGCAGCAACATCAACAACAGCAGCAACATCAACAACAGCAGCAACATCAACAACAGCAGCAACATCAACAACAGCAGCAACATCAACAACAGCAGCAACATCAACAACAGCAGAAACACATGATTCCCTTGGCCTCTGCGGGCAGCGAAGGGTATCTCGTCTCACCTCACACCACGCCTCAGACTCACCGATTCGATCACTCGTCTTGCTTCGACACGAACCCCGCCCCCTTCAACCTGTATGAGGCCCACCTAAGTCTGATGCAAAAGAATCAGGAGAGTTATACGAACAACATGGCAGAGGTCAAGGAACTTCGTCTCTTCAACAATGACAACGACCTCTCCACAACCAGATTTGGCAACTTTCCGACCAGCCCCAGTGGTCGGAACTGGCCCGCGGAAGACACGACCCGGAGGTCTCCGCCGAGGGTCAGCGATGGCATCATAGAACGGGTCGCCAAGTTTGAAAGCATGGGTATGGAAGGGTTTCCAAGACCAGTCACACCTCCGAACCCGAATGTAAATCGTAAGCTACACGAGCAGCCGAAAGGAACGAGATGCAGAATGCTGATAGCCCATGGCGAGAATATTTTCCCCCTTCTCCGATGGAGACGCCTCACGAGCGGACAGGTAAGCACGATGCGAGGCCCAGCAGGTTCCAAGATGGCTTCGACGAATCCATGGAAGAAACAATCAAGCCAATACGTCACCGATCGCACCCCCGCCCCCAGGCCTTCTTCCACGAAATGCGAGAGCAGGCCGAGAGAAGTGGCGTAGAGCATAGTCCACCGCGTTTGAGCAGAGCACCCAATAACGAGACGTTTGGGAACCTAAACGTGCAACCTGTCGACTACCTGGACATGAACACCTTGAGATCCGAGTTTGCTAAGGTGGACGGCCAGTACGACATGTCGTATGTCGGCGACACGCTCCAGGCCGGCCCATCAAAAGACGCGCGTTTCGTCGACGGCCCTTTTCTGGGAGGCTTCGACGACAGGCCGGACCTGCATCTCTTCCAGGGAGCCTCGCAAGTGGCGGGTGGCGACAGCAGCGACTCAGCGCGACCGTCGCCGAGGGCGTTGGCACACAGGCGCACCGAGTCTGTGGCCAGTATCGCCAGCATCAACATCGAGGACACAAAAATGGAGACTGGGGTGACGAGGGAGGAGATAACACAGTACATCCGGAGCCCCGAGACGACAGACGGCAAGTGGACATGTCTCTTTGAGGACTGCGGCAAGAAGTTTGGGCGCAAGGAGAACATCAAGTCGCACGTACAGACGCACCTCAACGACCGGAAGTATCAGTGCCCGACATGCCAGAAGTGCTTTGTTCGCCAGCACGACCTCAAGCGGCACGCCAAGATTCATACCGGCATAAAGCCTTATCCGTGCGAGTGTGGCAACAGCTTCGCGCGGCATGACGCCCTGACTCGGCACCGGCAGCGCGGCATGTGTATCGGCGCCTTCGACGGCATCGTCCGTCACGTGGCCAAACGCGGGCGACCGCGCAAGAACCGGCCAGATCCAGAGGTCCGGGCAGAAAAGTCGGCGCGACAGCGGCGCAAGAACCTGTCCATCAGCTCGGCCTCGTCACTCTCGGCCTACTCGGACAGCTCGGCTGCCAACTCGCCGGATAACGGCTATAACATGCAGGACGAGGACATGATCGATGTGGCCATGAACAAGATCGCGTCGCTGTCGTCGGCACCGATGCCAACCGTCGTCCTCGCTCCACGCGCGCCGGCCACTCGCCGGGACCTGGCCAGGTCGCCGTCGGCGGCGAGCATGCAATCGTACGTGTCACCCGAGGCTATCATGGATCAGGCACCGTCGAACCCGGCGACCCCGGCCCGCAGTGCGGCCAGCCACTACACGACGCCGACCGAGCTGTCGCAGTCGTCGCCGCCGCCGTCTGCGCCGTTCTTCGATGCCGACTTTCGCCCGCCTATGATGCCACCGGCAAACGACGCCATGGCGGAGATGGCCATGCCGGTGGAAATGGGAGACCAGTCCGAGGATCTGCTGCTTCAGTTCACGCATGATGACGGGCTCGCTCAGCTGGATCGCGACGCGAGTATGCTCATGATGACCAAATTCGATGACGAGTTTGACAACGTGGGCATGTTTAGCGGTGACAGCATGCTTTTTGGCGATCCACAATAAGTGCGCGCCAGAGGTCCGGTTATTTTCCAGCTTGTATTTCACAATTTCCTCCCATCTGTTTAATGGCTCGTCCTCCAACCGGGACGACTGCGGCGAGACACGTTCTTCACGACCAGTGAGCGGAGTTCCGGGGGAAACGAATCTACGAATCATCCTCGTCTGCCTGTATCTTACCATCTCACAGTGTACTGTACGATACGGGGTATGCGGTTGGAATAGAAAGTTGGGGTGCTGCCTGTCTCGGCCGTCTGTTTTGGTCTTCATTCTTGCTGTCGACGCCTGTAAAGGGAGACCTATGCGCAGAGCGTTTGTTGAAACGAGCCCTCTCCCTCTTTAATACTACGGGGCAGCCCCTCGGGTAGCTGCCACTCGATATGGTGCTGTTTTGTGGAAGAGTGGCAAGGAACGGTGAAAAGCGCTCTCTCCGAACTGGCGAAGTCGATATCCGCAAGAAGTCTGCTTACCTATTCATGCTTTACGTTTTGGCTTTGTCTTGACTTGAATAATTATCTATAAAAATTTGACTTGCGCCGGAAAAAAGGACTGCTTTGTTGCAGTTTGAACTCTGCGATGAAGAAGTAGTGGCGAAGGGTCATAAGTGTTCGATATCTGTGCGGAAGACTATAGCCTGCCAAGCTTTCATCTCGGGGCCTCAGTTCTGCAGCCAGCAAGATGCATGGCTGGCTTCCAACACGAAGCTCTGTGTGCACTTTGCAGTTTTCACACCATACCCATGGATGGAGGATCCGCGTGCCACTATGCGCTTCTAAGTGGATCGGTACTAAACCTACTGGCCTGACGCCCACTGTTTACGTCAGTGAGAGAGTGAGCGTTTGAAATGTATAAATTTTTCTTTGACGGCTTACATCCGGCTGCTCATTGTTGTGTCTCGGTTTTTGAATTGCTTGATGAGTTACGCAGTCTCGAGATTCGTGCTCGGAACGGGGATCTCAGTTGCCGTAACCGAGACTCCTACTCCTGGGCTCTGAGAGCGGGTAGTAGGCGTGGCGGGTGGTCCCGATGATGCCATGGTGAGCAGGAAGTAAAAGAGTGGTGAAGTCAAGAATACAATTTGGATAAGACTAACAAGGACGCAAGAAAGATTGATCAAAGGAGGGAGGGTCGTGTATTGATTGACCCATCGATTGTTAAGGGGTCTTGCCTGATCTGAAGAGCACGCGAGCAAAAGAGCTGAACTTTGATGGTTTTATCAACTACCTAGTTATGTCTAAGTAGAGATTAGAGAAGCTGTTGTAGTGGCAGCGGGCTCAAAGCCCGTCGATCCCGGTTAATCCGTGGCGAGGCGAAGAGATGCCTGCGCGTAGTCAAAGGGTATTGGGAACGGTTCTTCGCCCCGCGGCGCAGGCCTTAGACTATTGTACCTTTTGATGGGTGTCGACCCGATGATTTAAATTCGAGTGGCATCGACGTCAACTGGCACTGCTACAGGTGAAAGGAAGGCCTCAGTAGACACGACCGACACAAGGAACAAATAGCAGGAAGCCAGGCAGGATACGAAGCGAGTTGGGACCCATCTGTCTGTTGAAACTTCGTCGAAATATGCACCATACAACGTCAGAGTCTTTCGGTTCGAAGAGCATATGCAGTACTGTGGCTATCTTTTTCAGGAACTCATAGAACCGATGCGCATGGACATCTCGTGTGTGGCTGAGGACCCCTGTGTCCCAGGGGCCGTGGTCCGCCTTGGAGACGGGCCCGGTCGGCAGGAAAAGAAGTTTCCGAGGGGACTTGTCTGTTGCAGATTGCTCCGCTGACGGTTACCTTAGCTCTGGCGTTGAGCTTGATCAGGCTTTCTGGCTAGCGCATCTGCGGTTTAGTTGCCCGTAATGCCGGCATGGCCGGGACACGAATGAATGTTCACAGATCCTGAACCGCCTGTTTGGCCGAGACGCTGCCATAATATCGCAGAAACGCTGGATCTGGCTGGAATTCGTTAAGACCCCCGAGGCCTCTTTTTCACGCCAACTATCAATCAGGTCCATCCTCTTCCCGTGAACGATTTCCAGAGTCGGTACCTTACTCGTCCCGTTACGCCACCCCGTTTCGAATCGGGGTCGCCGGGTAATACTGCGAGAGGTCCGCCGAATCGAAGAGAAGCCAGCCCAGAACATCTGGGAATGACGAGTCGGCTTTGCTCTTGCGTGGACGTGATAGCGTGCGAGTCTCCCACTATTGCGGTCAGGAGAGCTCTTTGAAGTTCGTGCACCTCGACTTACACTGGAGCAAAAAACCCACTTCATCCTTGCATCCTCTCCACGCATGATGGTCGTCTCGTCCGAGAAGATCCAGTTAGACCAAAATGAAGCTGGCTTTCCAACGTATCTTTTGGCCCACTCCAGTCTTTTTCCGGCAGTTACGTCGGAAATTTTTGGCCTTCGGAGTGCACGGTAATGTTCGATGCCGTGTTGTCGGAGGTAGCGCCACAGAGTCGAAATGCTGCAATCCAGACTTGCCTGTTCAATGAGATTCTTGCATGAGATGAAAGAGTCTGTCCTAATGCATCTGAGAATTTATCTTTTATGCGTGTCATTTGGTAGTTTGGGTCGTCCACAGCGTGGCAAAGACTTTGAGGAAACCTGCGCCCGATAGCGCTGGACGATCTCGCGTACCGCGGGTACAGAAAGTCCCTTCTTCGCCGAAATAGCTTTGACAGGCTGCCCCAAATCGTATGCCATTAAAATCTCTGTCCTTTTATGAGGCGACCAGTGTTTTTAAGGGTTTCTGGGGCCATTGTGTTGCGTGCAATTGAGGATTGAAGGAGGAGAGGATGCCCTGAGCAGACGCTTTGAGCACGACACTCGCCTCGAGTGATCGGAGCTTTTGGAGGCCTACGGTAAGCAGGAAAAACCTCGAAAATTACAGAAGCTTCTGCCCGAGACTTACGAACCAGAGAATAGGGACTGCAAGAGGAGCGGAAAGATGTATGGATATATTTTACGTAGTGAGTCACGTGAAAATCCACGTGCACTATTCCAAAAGAACAAACCACGCGGGGGCGCGCTCTAGCCGCGTCTCCCAGTTCAAGCGGCTGAGGCGCCGAACAATCTGAGAGAAGAATTCGTGCCTGCCGAGGCAGAGCGATCCGTCGATGCGCTTCGCAGCAGCCCAGCTGCCGCGACCGCGCGTAAAGTTGCGTGACAGCAGCCCAAAGTGCTGTCATGGTCGTGGTGTGGGGCGCCCCGAAGCAGGCTCCTCCGCCGCCTCTCCCTAACCTCTCGAGGAGGAGGCCAAGAAACATTCTGCCCTTCCTCCTCTTTCAGTACCTGTGAGGGGCCTGTCCCCCCGACGCGTCCACCGGCTGTCTTCCGCTCCTCAACTCGGCTGAAGGGGGCCGCCTGACCGCCTCAGCTCCATTCAAGGGACCCCTGGGGCAAGTTCTCTCGTAGAACTGCGTGTCCCAGCACCATAGACACCTTCCCGCCTCCCGAGGGGGTGGTGGCTCACCTGGTCAACTGCTCTGACAGGGCCCGGAACTCTGTGAAGGCTGGGAACGAGTTGACTGTCGACTGCCCTAGGTGCAGCCTGATGATATTATATAATACCAAGTCGTTCAGCACGTGGCCTCAGTTGTCCGTGAGGATACCTGAGGCAGACACCGACACGTGACTTTGTGATACTTGACCGGGGCGAGCCCTGGCACGCCATGAAGCCGTACTTTATGAGGATCGGCGTTGGTTATATTTGTACACGTAAACATAATTATCTCAAGAGGACAGGTTCTTCGTAGGACGCGAGGCAAGAGGAGGAAAATTCAAGCACCTACCTCACGAGCCTACCCTGCACGCTACGCGCGGCAGAGACTTGGATCCTCACCGGTGACATTATGTAAGACAACCTCTACGTGTCAGATTATGTATTGATCAGGTACTGATACTCGATCTAAGCTTCCGGCTGCTGTTACAGACACCAAAGACAGGTGGCGGGGTAGTGCGGGAACGCTCCGCTATACAGCGGATATACTTTAAGTCTGCTTTTCCATCCGCTCCTCCACCGCCTCGGGCCGAAATTGTCCAATCGCGTCCAACCATCTCGCTCTGTGTTTTTCTCATGCCCCCAAGTATTTTCCTTGCCCAGCTGCTCCCAACGACGCACGAGACTCGCCTCTTGTGTTAGCCTGGTCTCTTCTTAATCTTCTTATTCGTCGATTTCGATACTCATACTTGAGTGACGTTTCCCCCGTGAAGCCGCTACTGATAAATCCGCCATACGAAATGAGCCTCTACGATTCCTACGACTACTAATTCGCTTCCTCTACTGCCTCGGACCGCGTCCGGCACAGCAACTGCTTCCTACCTCCACTCTTCCCGCCGTTCTTCGTCCGGCTCTTGGCCGCTTCACCAGCCGTCACTCACGATGGGCCGGCCCACTAACTGCGCCGTCGACGCGACTCCCGTACGCCCCGACGCGCACCAGTCCGATTACGACGTTCTCAATAGCAGCTGCGCATGCAGCCGCTCCAACAGCCGTACCAGCAGTGCCCGTCTTGGTGTCGAAACGTCGTCGCCCTCGCTCTCCAGCCCAAGTCTCACCTCCAGCTTCCTCTCTTCTTCTAGCCCTCTTTGTCGCCAGCTCGACGACAACGACCCGGCCAGCCGCGTCTCCAGGCACGAACTAGTCCGCTGCCTCAGCCAGCTCGCTCACCACCTCACCTACCCAAACGGCCACTGCCCGGATCACCTCGATCAGCTGCAATATCTCGACCTCGACTCGCCCGATAACCTCGAGAGGGCCGTTGCCGTCACTCCGTGCCCCGTGCCCAGGCGAACCATCGGCCTCGGTCTGCGCAGCCACAGCAAAGGCGCTTCGCTTGCCGCCTCGCCCGCCTCACCCGCTTCTTTCCTCCGCACACGCTTCTCAGACCTGTCGGCTTCGCTACATAGGAAGCGCGAGCGCGAGCGCCAGCTTCGAGAGCAGAAAAACCGCCGAACTGGGCCGCAAAAGATGGGCATGACGGTCGAGCAGGCTAACAAGGTCATCGCCGAGATGGACAAGCTCAACGACGAACTGTCTACCGTCGTCACCAACCTTAGAGCCCGCCAAGAAGAGTCGGACGTAAGCCTTGATTGCGGCGATGCCTACCACCCGCTCGCGCCTGCTTGCTGACACGGCGCGCCGCAGCACATCCATGACCTGCTCATCGAGCGTGCCCAACGCGCAGCCCAACGCGTTATCTTTCTACAAAACCGCGTCGCCTATCTGTCAGTTATTTCTTCATCTTGACCTGGGCGTCGCCGTCAGAGCGAGCACTCATACGTAGTCATCTCTCCAGAGAGGACGAGTTGCAGGAAAACGACGATGAGCTTCAACACCTCCACATCTGCCTCAAAGCCATCGAAATTCAAATGCCGCCCCATCTAGATAAAGAGTTGCAGCGCTGCATCACCACCTTCAAGCACGACTATCAGGCCCTAAAGCAAAAGCGTGTGGCCTGTGCGAGCCTTGCCTACCTCGACTCGTCGTCTTATATGGATTACCAAGGAAATGACCCGCTGTGACCTTCCCTCTTTTCACCCCCTCTCTCGTCATTATATTATTTTCCACAAATTTCAGCAGCTCGTTCCCTAATTATTTTCTCTCCCTCTTCCGCGTTCATTTTTTGTAAACGACGTTTGGACTAACGAAGAGACGTCTTTTTCACGACATTACTTCTCAAACATACTTTTTGCTAGATATGCGGCGGTATATCGCCTTGGAGCGTGTCAACGCTTAGCTTGGCCTCGTGCTTTGTCACGATGGCCATGGCTCTCTGCTGTGAGCTATTCCTTTGGACAGATTTTTTATTCTGCTCTATTTGACCAAAATTGCAGGTATTATTTTTCTCATGCTTTTATCGTCAATCAATTGATTGGTACAATTTTTTTCTCTTCAGTGTCCTCATTCAGCGCGGAGTACCAACAGTGCGGTCTAACATAGCATCCCCTCATCGCCAAGTGGCAGGCATGCGTACCTTGACTGATTGATATGTTGAAAGCCGTGCTATAAAGGCTCAACGCGATTTAGATCGTATGAACGACAGCTAGTGTTGTTTTACGCTGGGATATATGCCACGGCGCTTCAGTTGATTGAATTTTTGATTATTCTCCACTTAGCGAGCGCCAATTTTCCGCAGTTGAAAGCTGAATTTGGAAATGAGTCAGTCAATCAACCCTTTCTTGTTACGCTTCAGACAAGGATGATTCGAACTGCCGGCAAAGTTGAGCTAGATAGAAAGCTTTCGCACCTCACTCACGACTTGCTGCCAAGGCGCTTTGGGCGATATATGAGGCCTCTGGTGTCGTAATCAAGACCGTTGGTCCATGAGGTCACAGATGGGCTGCCCACCTCAACTGCCGCACCAAGCCTTCACGTGACATGATTCGCGGTTGGACTTGCGTTCCCCTCCGAGAGCTTGGATGCTGTGAACGCCAGGCCTGTCCCTCTCAATCTCGAGTCCTAGAAACTGCTTGGGGGCCTCCCCATGTGAATAGCCGCGTAGAGACTATCTACGAGCTATGCCTTCTCAAGAGTCTGCTACATTGTAGAGGCTGCAATTATCAGATCGTCCACATCAAGCGACGATAGCGCCTCATCTGGGTGTCTGAAAAAGCATGGCTCGGAAGCCAGCCGAACAAATCTCTTCAGAGTCACAGTAGCGGTCATCCGGCTCACGGACCAGGCACGGCGATAGTCTTCACGACGGAAAGCCATATCGCTCTAGGGCGGGGGGCTTAGAACTGCGGCCCTATCTGTAGATACCGGCAAGGCTGATGACCTCCTTCTTGTCCAGCGTTTCAACCAGGTCCACCAATGCTCGAGAGGATTGAGGTCAGAAGAGTACGGCGCTTATGGGATAACCTCGATATACCGGAGCAGTAGTCACGCTTGTGTGGCTTTGGCCTGGAGTGCTGGAGCGTGACCTTGAAGGAAGGGAACCCGATAGGCTTGTTGCTAGGTTCCCTGCTGCTGCTGGCTTTCCTAACGGATAGAGACCTTGGCCTTTGGAAGGATTCTGCCGATGTTTCTCTCGAGTATTCCACCCTCCTCCTTCGGCCAGACGTACACAAGCCCCTTTTCCCGCCCTGCAGAGGAGCCCCAGAACATCCACCCTTGGCTTTTGTGACGGGGCAGTTGGAAGAGCGCCGGGTCTTCCGTCTCGTGGATTGTGACACATTTGACGCCCGTTGTTGCATGCCAGGCGTAAATCTCGTCAGAGAAGAGGATAAGAGTATTGAACCAATCCTCTGGCCTTGAACGGGCTCTCCGGAGGCTCTGGGCCATCGTGACCCTCCGCCTTGGGATAAGCACCGTCCATCCGTGTGCTTTTCTCTTCCGGCAACGGGCATAGCCTAGGTGTGTGAGAGCTTGGGTGGTGGCTGCGATCTCTACGTTCGAATCCGGGATGACGAACGTGCATGTGCACGTGCTTCACGGCGCTCCTTACGACCACCGAAAGCCGCAGCCAGGCTGAGTATCGGAGGTTCAGCAATCCACAACCAGAGCTTCAAGAGCCTTGCTTGCAAGTTGCGTGCTGTAGGGACGAGCTCCCAAAATCGCCCGGGACTATTATATACTAGACCATCTCCAGGAACCCCACCCTGAGGTGACTGTCAAGTGATGATGCTATTTTCCCCTCGACCCCTGGGACGGGGTCGACTCAGTAATCCGCAGGCCTCATAATAATCGTCGTCATGACCATCATCGTCGTTTGCCAGACATCACGGCGTCTCTTCTCGGCACCCGCTCGCCTACGCATCAGTCCTCCCTCCACTAGAATTCCGAACAGCTTTGGAGTCCTATGCCATGATGCGGGAAGGCCTATGTAGCCAGGCTGCCTCATCGACTCTAGATATAGCTGGTCAGTCGTCACAGGCACAGTTCTGAGAAATGGGGGCGGCCTCGCACGTGCAAAGACGGAGCATAAGTGGAAACTCGAGCTTCAAAACACGAGAGCCTTAAGTGATTCTACCCGACCAGGAACTCCATGGAGCCTCCTCCACCACCAACGCCACTCGCACACCCGCTCGCTCAGGTCTTCCATCATAGCTCTCATGTCCCATCGCGGAAGCTCGATCCCGAGCGCCGACACCGCGCCCCGCCTGTGGTTTGCTGGAGTCTGCACGCATATAGCTGTGGCCGTCATGACCCAGTCCTTGTCCAGCTCCTGCGCTATTTTCTGCGTGAAATAGTCGACGTCGGCGCTCGGTCCGACTCGCCAGGTGACGACGTCCTTGACACCCGCGCAAAGTCGTCTAGCTAGCACCATATCCTCTCCGGCCAACAGCTGCTGGTCTAGGTATGTCTGTGCGGCAGATGTGAACTCCCAGAGCTGCCCAAGAGTCTGGGACATGCTCTCGCATGCGGACATCGCCTTGCACAATGTACTCATCGTGTAGAGAGACGGCCAAATGAGATTCACCAAAGCCATTGTTTGCCGAATCAGATGCAGCTGCGGCCCAGATAAGGACGCGTTGCTTTGCGCTATTCCGACCAGTCCCTCCACAGTAGCTTGCAGCAGCGCATTGACCTGAGCCAGGTTGGCGTCGTCGAGCTCACGAGCTACGGTCTTGTCAGCCAAGACGAGTCGCAGCGTTTCGGCATAGACATCCAAGACCGGAAATGCAACCTGGTTCTTGAAACAGGCCCTGACGACAGCCGGAAGCATACTTCCAATGACGAAGCCCGTGATCCCTGGGTTTTTCATGCCCTTACGCAGCATGTTGACTTCTCCTTTCAGTCTGTCGTTGACCATCGCCGATTTCACGTTGTTAAAGAGGAGGAAGAACAGTGGCCGGCTGACCCGGCCGTCGCCTTCCATTAGCCGCATGCCGTATGAATTCAATCCCGCGAGCTGGAGTTTGGGGTCCTGAATTGACGGAGAGTATTCCTCGCTGATTTGCAGGAAAAAACTGTCCACGCCGCAAATGTCCGTCCCGTGCGTCTTGATAAGAGCCACGACATCCCGGACAAACTTAACGTAGATGGAATGGCCAGAAACCTCGTCGGACATGACGCCCAAGTCGCTCTTCATCTGTTCCATGACGAGTCTCAGCGTCCTCGAATGTTCGGCGAGCAGCGTCTTCTGGAGTGATGGACCAACGTCTCGTATCGACTTGCGCATGGCCGAGATGGCAAATTCGAAGAGGTCGCGATTCGTGTCGTAGTTTGGGTGAATTGCCAATCCGTCTACCGTTGCTGGCACGAAGCTTTTGCCATGGCGGCGAAGTTCCCTCGCAAGCTCGATTTCGTACGCCAGATATTCTCTGGGTTTGACGAGCGATAGCATCCAGACCTCCAGAAGACTGACGTCCATTTTTTCCATATCATCGACGTCATACTTTAGAAGGGTCGCAATGAAGAGAACTAAGCTCTGGCGCACATGCAGTTCCAGCTTACGGAGACCCGCAAACAGGCCATATTTTCCAGCCTTGAACAAGTCCGAGAGTTGCAGGATACCAGCGTTCATAAATATCGTGCCCATCCTCGCCGATAACCGAATGGCCTGCTCCGAGCAGGGGACCAGGCTCGAGCCCCACGTAGCTGAGACTGAGCCGCGTCGCCGGCAAGACACAACACGCCTTGCCATGGAGAAGTATTCTTGCGAAATATCTTGGTCGATGATCATTAGGGCGTCATCGGCCTGAGCAGAGATCAGGATTTGGCTTTCACTCTGTTGGCTCTCCTCCGTCTCCTTGAATTCATCGATCCTGTCAAGGAACGCGTCCAAGGTTCGGAGGCTTGTGCTCAGTATCCGCCAATCGAGTTGCGGCTCAGCGGCAGCGAAACGCTTGAAGACGCTCTGCAGCTGACACGTGTTGATTGCAAACGTTGCTGCCTCTAGATTAGGCGTGTGCCGCATCACGTCCAAGGATGCAGCCATACACGCGTACAATACATCTAGAATCACTGCCCTGTTGATCGAGATGATCCTTTGAATCGCGTCCTCGCTTATAGTCCTTATGGTATCTTTGGACAGTGTCATCATTTCCTGTTCCACGTCTGAAGCTACCGAATCCAGCTGTTGCAAAATCTGTTGAAAGAATCTATTCCGCCATTGGGTCAGAGGTCGTAAAGAGTTGGAAGCCTCGCCAGAAGCGACGACAAAGCGCGCAAGCTGGCTCCAGCACCGAATGCTGATTAGGCATGCTTCTTTGTGAGAGCTTGCTGGAACAACGAGCCCCTCGATGAGGCTCACTAGTGGTCGCAATTCCGGCGGCGAGACCCAATACAGAGTGCTCAAGAGATCATGGTGGTTTCTCAGGGCGGCCAAGTCGCGAGCGTGGACGTTTTGGTCTTTGAGGTGTTGGCGGCTGTGGTTTGGAATGACTCTGGCGATGACATTGCGAACATCACTCAAAGATCCAGCCTCTCGGAGTTTTTTGGTGCCGAGGGCGAGGAGCTTCAAAAAGACGTGAAAGCACTTGTCCTTGGTTTCTAACTCAAGTGATGGAGAACTAGCGAGATTTTCTAGAAAATTCGGAGATTCGAAAACCTCCTCATTGCGAAGGTGCGCGAGATTTTGAGAACCGAAAAAGTCAAAGATAACCCTGACAACTGTCGCACATCGTCGCCAACCCCAGTATTGGACGAGATAGTGACAGCGACTGACCAGAGCCCGGCAGTAGCTATTGAAACTGGGAGATTGGTAGCAGTTTCTTTCGTACAGATGAAAGACTTGCTTTAAGAGCTTCTGCGGTACGATCCAACCTTCACTTACCGCATTTTGTCGCCGGTCTGATCTTATCAAGCCATGGTGGTCGAATTCGGTAAGAGGGAGAAGGGCAAAAGTCATCTCCCACGCCATTTCGTGTGCGCGGGCGTCGTTGCTCGATATGACCTGCGGCGGAGTAATCACTGTCTGTGCTAGGTCCCAGAAGCACGCTTTCGGAATTGAAGCCATTCCCAAGATCTGCATAATCACCACCCAGGACTCAATTGCGGGAGCATTGCTTGTCACCGCAAATTCTTTTTGACGAGAATCATTGAGTTTCTCGTAGAACTTTCTCACATGGCCTGCACCGAGGCTGAATAGGATGGAGAGAGAAGTTAAAGCCATGCGCTTCAACGTGCCCTCGATTTCGCCTTGTTCCGTTATCAACCGAGGTTCAGAGCGTACAATCGTCAGCACAACAAAAGATGCCAACAGGAGTCGGTCGTAGACTTTCAGCATAAGGTATTTCCTGGGTCCGGAGTCTTGAATGATCTGAGAGACCTGAAGTTCCATGCGTTTGTTGAAGGTGTCGAGGCATTCAGTTGTCCTTGCGACAAACGATTTGATCTGCTCGTATCCAGTAAAGCTGACAGAGTCCTTGAAATAGGTCAAGATATATCCCGCGATTACGACCGATGAAGACGAATCCAGCGAGCTGAACTCTGCAACGGCTCCTACTTCCATTTTCTCGGCAATCGAATCCAGGGCAATGCCTAGCTCTGACGAAACGTGGAGGTCAAAAGGACCCCATTTGAGAGCTTGACCATCCAAGCTCAAAAACGCATAGGGCCGAACACCCGCCATCTTTTCGTGGAAACAAAGTCTTAAGCAAGAACTAACCGCTCCGCCACCCATCAAAGTCGATTCGTGAAAATAAACCCCGGAGTCTAGAGGGAAGATCTCGAAATGATGCGTGTAATTTGTACCGTAAGGCCCTAATCCTTGCAATTTGCATTCCCCATGATCTGTCCGCGGAGGTTCAGGATCTGGACTGTAACGCATGGGTAGAGGGTCGTTGACACGACTGTATTGTGGCACTTCGAGATCGACCCGACTTGGGAGGCTCCTTTTCCTAAGACAACGATTTCGAATGGGCGGTTTTACAACTGCTTCACTGCTGGCGTCAGCATTCGAATATGGCATTTCAAACGGTTCCAGATCAGCGGTTGTCACGCCAGATGTCATTCGACGACGCTGTGTTCGATAAATACAATCGAGAAGCCTCTTGCGTACGTGGAATTGAGCGTTCGAAATTTGCTCGTCTTCTTCCTTCTCGAGCTGCGCCGGTCGTATGGAAGTTAGATGGCGCGTAAGGCCGTTGGCCTTGGACGGTCTTGGCTCCGGTTGACGCTTGTCGGAAGCTCCCCGTTGTTGGAATGTAACAATGCCGCCATCAGAAAAAAGTTTGGCAAGCTTGAAAGTACTCGTGGCTGGTAATTCTGTGCATATCTCGTGTTCTGATGCATCTCTTGGTCCTTCGGCGATCGATTGGCTTTCGGCCAGTCTGGACGAGTATATGCCTGCGCCAGTGACAGATGGGCGCTGTGGAATTGATCCTGCTCTCCATTCGCGTAGTACAGACATCACGCCTATATTGTCCTGTCGCGTTGCCAACTGAATAGATTTTCTACCGGGGCCAGACCGACCCTTGTCCTGCCGTTGCTTGGCTGTGCGTGCTGCGATTTTCAAAAAGCGAGGGGCATCAGTCTCGATAATGTCCAAGATGCTGACAGGAGGGGGAGTGCATATCCTTTTTCGTGTTCTCTTTTGTATCCTGGATGGATTAACGAGCCATGTTCTGCTTCCTGTCCTCCCGGCTGACCGAGTCCTGGCGCTGCCATTATTGAGATTCGAACCAAAATGTTTCCGATGACATTGTGCAGGGTTCTGCAATTGTGACTGTTTCTTTGATTGTCTTAATGTGGTCGAGTTTTTCACAGCTTGCGATGGTTTTTCCTTTTCTTGAGTCAGGCTGGTCAACTTCAGTTGACGCATTCTTTTTCGTCTTTTTGGAAGCATGAAATCGATGTGAGTGTCTTCCGTGACTGAATATCCATCATCGGATAGAACGTGCTCTGAATCATTGCGGCCTGTGGCGAGGTCAGGAGCGAGCCTTACTTGGCTGCAGGATCGGACGGTGCGATCCTTTGGATGGGGAGGAACTGTGTTGTCTTTGGAGGATTCATCAAATAAAAGTGTAGTTGCGATAGAGCCAGGCACTGTCTGTTTAAATTGTGCAATACCGCGACGGCCCTCTCGATCGGGAGATCGACGCCGCCTTGACTTGATTACGGATCTGCGAGCTTTGTCTCGTATGGACTGTTGATCCAGCCGAAGCCAAGAGGCAGGAAGCACGCCTCGTATTTGATGACTTAGTGTTGTCATGAGATCCGAATCGCTCTCCGTATCGCGTTGCGATGAAGGCTCTTCCCAGGATTCCATGGTTTCGGGCTCTTCTCCTCTTTCGCCATCTTCAGCTGAAAAGTCTACCAGTCCTGTTTCCTGGAACAGTCCCTCGCCGCCTTCATTCGAGGAAACGCTTACTACTTCTGCGTCGTGAGGAAGCCGCAAAAGTGGAGGCGGCGATATTGTTGACGATGGGTGGTTTGGGATCGAATTCGAAGCATGATTGTGCGGCTGGCCTGGTGACCTCCCCAGCTCGGCTGGGCTTCGCTCTCTCGAGAATCGTTGACCGGGTTCTACGGTGTCGCTATTGACAACATCAAGTCTCATTCGTTTGCGAGACATCAAGGGGGTTGTCGCTGCTTGCCGCCTGGCTACCTTCATTTGTGGCAAATTTAGAAGCTCGTCCAAGGCCGGTAGATCCTGGTCGAGGATGCTTGTGATATCCGTCTCGTCACGAGAGCTCTCCCGGCTGTTATTCCGGCCTCGCTCATTCAAGGGCGATGTTTCGGGCGGGGACAGTAAGAGTAACTCGAAATCCTTATTATCCTCAGGAGGCTGGTTGATAGCTCTTGATCTTGACTGGGATGAATCTGGTTCGTTCAGTTTTGCAGACCATTGACTTGTTTCCTCGAAATCATCATCCAAAAGCGCGAAAGCCTGCTCTCTAATCGCAGCCTCAACTAGTCTTCCCAGAGGTTTGACACCGTGTTTTTTGAGTATGTTGCTGTAAAGGGCGTTTTCAAGTAAGTATGGATGCTCTTGAATCGGTTTGCGCGGGCGAAGGGATCGCTCAAATCGGACAGAAGTCTGTCTGGCTTCATACACTGCTGCACCTGTTCCATGCTCTCGGGTCGGAATGTCTTTGTCGTCATACTTTTTTGTGGCCAGGATACCTGCTTCATCATGGTCATGCTTTGTGCCAACTTGTGATGATGGAAACCGCTCCAGCGTCTGCTGGCAGACATTTTCTTGCTCCGGAGAAGCAGCCAATCGAGCAGCAAGATTTTCGAAATTATACAAACTAGGTGAGGGGAAATATTCTTCGCTATGGCTAGGAGCCGACGACAATGGTGACGAGGTGGACGAGACGACGGTAGGTGGCGTTAAGGCCGTTGTTTTGGATCGGTTGCGGATGAAAGGTAGCTCATCAAGTTGCGAATCAGGAATTTCCCATATATCTAGCTGTTGTAGCTCGACACCCGAGACTGCAGGGGTATTTTGTGACGGTGGTCCGTAGTCCTCCTGGCCGTCCAAGTCACACTCTTCTTCAGAATCCGGAACTTCTCCCAGATCTCTCCAGTTGGGCATGTTTTCTCGTCCTCATGACAAAATTCCACCTAATATGCTCGATTTATCTAAAAAGTGGCTAGTATAAAGTCGGAAACGGACTTGGGTGTCAATATTGCGGCCGAGGCTTCTTCGCTTGGCCGAGAGCGAGTCGCTGTGTGACGTCTCGGAGACGCGTTTTAGGAGGCACGTGGTGACTTTAGGCGTATTGTTATTAAATGGACGATTATGCTTAGGTAACATGCGCGCTGCTCATTAAGACTTAACTTCGTATTCGTATGGCGAGGAGCAACGCACCCCCGACCCTCCGGAGAGCGTCGTGATCAGAGTGTCAAATTATAATTGAACATGAGCGCCACGCAAAAAATACTACCGCTTGCCTTATCAATACTCAGTGGTATTTTTGGAGGTGATACCATGTTCTGGCTATTATTTTATTCAAACCATGAAGCAAACGAGCGAGCAAAAAACTGACAAGTTCTTAGGCTATTATACTTTTCGACCTGCGTTTGCTCCATACCGGATTCCTCGAAACGAAGAGCTACAAGCGCAAGTGTCAACTCACCCGGTGGAAATAAGCCATCTCACTCACTTACAAGTTTATCTAGTGAGCGCGCTGTCTCTGATCCCGCAGAAGGGGAGGAAAAGAAACCCGGTTAATTGAGACAGACAACCTTGGTCTCCAGAAGAGCATTACATATTCTGGACACCGCCTTTTCTCGACCTTGGCGGTGCTTATCTTCCCCTTAAATTATCCAAATTTGAAACCTGGCACTTGTATGAGAATGGGAAAACTAGTGCCTCGATAACGGCGAACGCCGAGTAACTCAAACTGTCTGGTTTGCATGGGACGTCACCGAGTAATCTGTCAATTGATTGGCTCCTTTCGATAAACGGAACCTGAATTTACATTCCAGATACGGAGTGTTGGCTGGAAGACTAAGGCCGTTAAGTGTCGAGGTTCGCTTTTCCACGACTTCATATCAGTGGCATGTCCATACCCCAGAACAGTTTATCCCAGTCTATTGAGTCCAAATCCATCCCCCTTTGAAGTGTCTGCCACTGTTGCTCCAAGTAATTTATGTCGGATTTGGGATCAGTCTGTGAGAACCCGGTCCGAGCCCACTGAAACTTTGCTGTCCCGACTCCGGCGTCATTGGGAGAGCTTCTTGCGCGGCTCTTCACTTTCCCAAAGGCTGGTTTTTCAGCGCCTGAAGAGCTGGATGTGAAGGCCGGTGTTTACCCAGCACCTGAATCAGGATGTCCAAAAGTCTCGATGCCAAAGGCACTCGATCCTTGGCTTGATGCAAGATACTCCAGGTGTCGAAGACCTCTTCTCCCCCCCGGTGCCTTGTTCATCGTTGCCGAGGCAGGCATTCATAACAAGCGCAATGCAGGCGACGAAGACGCTCCATAACATGATGTTCATTCGCTGCTGGAAGAAGGGAATGTCTTCCTTCTGTATGTCGTGTTCAATTCGGATGATAAGCCGGGCGGATTGGAGACACTCCCTCTGCGAATACGCGAAGGCGGGCTCCGTGGTGCCGCGGACGAGAAAAGGTAAGTGAAGCTTGCACAGCTGACGATGGATGAGCATGTTGAGCATGTAGCGCTGTACCATAACGCTGGAAGAACGAAGGGTATCGGGGGGCGATGAGTTACTCCAGCTGGAGTTTTCAAGCGAGAAGAAGGTTGGCATCTCCTTGATGAAGCGTTAGAGCATTGCATCTACCTTGATTATCTGACCATAGTTCACAGCTTCGTGGCTCAGGAGAGCAGAGGGGCTGTGGTCGGAGAGCGAGTGGCACAGTTCAGCCAAGCGCACACGCTGCAACAGGTAGGACACGGACGTAAGCTCGTCCCGCGGGCGGCCGACGACTGGCTTGCCGTCGACGAGATCTTGGTCGTTGGCATTGCGGGGTTTTCTGACTACCATCTGGCTGGGATGTACAGTAAAGGTGCTTTCCTGCAGGGCAGCGAACTGCGATGACAGCCTACGGCCAATGTCAGTCAGTTGGAACCGGGGAGCGTCGTGGCCGTTTCTCGGGCTTAGGTCGATAATTACCAGTCGGTTACGGCGAGGTACCACCATACCCTGCGTCCCATTTCCGCCTTGAGGCTATCGGAATGTTCAGGATCGCATGATGCGGGACTACTTGGATAGTCGATCAAGTGCAGCGATAGCTCACGCGCCATTGCGATTCCCTGGGCAAGCATTCTGCACACTCGTGGCGAAAGGCCCTCGAGGCTGCAGACGGAAAAGAACAGGATAACAGTCGCCTGGATGCACTCCAGCGACGTATGGGCGGTGCGCTGGGCATAGTCAAGGACGTCCAAGGACGCTTTGAGCCAGGCCGTCGCCTGCGAGGTTGTGCCGGAGGCGGTGACGTGTGGCTCTCTTGCGTCGGGGTCAGACGTCGTCCAATTATAGATGGTGGTGCAAATACCCAAAAAAAGGAGGTCAGCCCCGAGGTCAGCGCCACCGCCTTGGTTGAGGCTGTCGTAGAGAGTCTACAAGATGCGGCAGCGAAGGCCCATGAACGACATGGTGAAGATAGCTGAGGTCGGATAGGTATTTCTGGACCATGGAATGAGCCTCGTCGTGCTGAGGCAGCCAGATGCACTTGACGACCTGGGTGGCGCCCAAAGCCGGGGCGCAGGAATTGGTACATTCAGGTTCAACGACGAAAGACGAAGGCTTGGTGATGTAGCGGATGGGACATGTGCGGAACACAATGGGGTCCGCCACCAGGGAGTCCTGGCAAGGTCATGCCGACAGGCAGGCGTCAGATGGCGAGGGGAAGACTGGCCGGGGACTGTATCAGTATCAACTGACGCACTCACCAACAGCTTCTGGCCCGCACACGACTTCTCGAGCCGCAAGGCATCCGCCGTGAGCCGCTGGAGGCATGCTGGTGCAGCCGGCAGAGGCGCCCGTTGTTGCGGCTGCTGATGGCTGAGAGCAGGGCAGGCCGGTTTAAGGGACTCGTCGGCCAGAAACGCGACCGAGGCTTCGAGACGCTCCAGGCGTTCCAGAAGGCCCGGGGTAGAGACGTCTGGAGCGGTGGCCGCCGGCCTCAGTGGCGCGGGAGCTGGAGATTGCTGTGCCACGCCGTCGTGCTGGCATTCAACCCCGCGCGAGGTGCAATTGGAGCACGGGAAGATGCGGCTACAGCGAAGCTTGCGAGTGCGGCACCGCGCACACGAGATTGGCCACTGTCTCGGCTGTCGTCCCATCAGCGGATTGATATTTGCCCTGCCTTTGCTCTGTATGCAGTCTGCGAGGGTAAAACCAGACTCGAGGCGAGGCCGTGGAAATGATACAAGTGCTGGAGCTTGGGGAGGTGAGAGAATCGGTGACAGCCAGGTCATGATTGGATGCGCTGTGGGGATTGACGGACTCCGCGGACCGCCCACGGACAGCTCGGTGACGCTAACGTCTTCTCCGGGCCTCCGAGCCAATCATATCCAAGTCCGCTCCCGCCTCGGCCCTGAGTGGATCCTCTGAGCCGAAGCCGGAGACACGGAGTGCATCGCCAGCGGCTCTGCTGCGCGATGCCATATTTAGCGTTAGATGATTATTGAAGGCGTCTCGGCAAGGCCGATGTGCGATAGCTCATTTATGCAAATATAATCCCAAAACCGATCCTTTTTTCTCGACTCGCACGCTGAGCCTATGTGTCCCTGAGCCTGCGTGGCGTTCCTGAGATGCCGCATCCGGGCTTCACACTATATGGCTGGCCGGCCGATCGATGGCTAGCCCTTAGATATTATTAGGTAGAACAACCAATAGCTAGGGTCCGCGGACTGGCAAGGATTGTGGTCAAGGTTTTGATTTTTTCTTCTGTTGACTCACCCGTCATGAGTGGCCACATACAGAAGCAGATGCGTGGTGATCGTGTTTTGTATCACCGCGTGCCTTCGTTCGAATGTACAAATAGAAGCACGCACCCTAGGCGGGCGCTTGCCCCCTGTACAGGACACGGCTCTTGCGCCCAACTAAGTTTGCCCAATCCACCCGTCTCCTTTTCCTCCATCTTGCACCTGCCCCTGAGGTAAAGTAACCAATGCCTAGATGCCTCCCCTCTCTACCTGACCAGAATGGTCCGCAAAGGGGAGAAGAACATGGTCCAAACTGACCTGCTTTCATCCTCGTCCGCTCTAGGAAATTGCCCGCCTGCATGGTTTGCACTCGGAAGATAAACATGGCAAATCTGTGCGGGGTAGATAAGGGGCACCCGTCACCTCGCGTCGCCCCTGAGCTCGCGCCTGGTGATCATGAAAAATATATTGAGCGAAACAACAGCGACAGCGACCCGTCCGTGGCCGACTTGTGCCCACTCAGGCTTTCAGTTGATAATCTGTTTGACTGGGACGGCCCTGACGACCCCGAAAACCCGGTCAACTGGCCTCTGCCTCGAAAGTGTGCTGCCATTGGGATCGTCTCCGCCATCACCTTCCTCAGGTATGGTACCATTTGGGAAGATGCGAGGCGTGCTAGGACGCCTGCCTCTACCCACGTGGAATAGCCCCTTGGCATCCTCCATTTTTGCTCCCGGTATCCCCCAAGTCATGTCGGATTTTGGGTCCAGCAATCAGGAGCTCGCCTCATTCATCGTGTCCATTTACGTCGTCGGCTACTGCTTTGGGCCGCTGGCCATTGCGCCATTGTCAGAGCTTTACGGCCGACAGCCCTTGTATCATGTCTGCAACGTTGGTTTTCTCGTCTTCATCGCCTGTGCTGTGGCGCACAACCTAGCGGCGTTGGTGGTATTCCGGCTTTTCGCCGACATTGCCGGCAGCTGTCTCATGGCCATCGGCCCCGGGTCTATTGCCGATCTGGTATCTCGAGAGAAGTGCGGATTGGTCATGTCAACGTGGGTTTTCGACCCCTTGCTGGGACCGGTCGTCGGCCCCGTTGGTAAGCGCCCGCGCATCATTTGACCGCGTTCGGGGAGCGTACGGCTTATTTGGAGACGCCTTTAGCCGTAGGATACCTTACGGAGACAAAGGGCTGGCGTTGGGCGTTCTGGGTCTTGGCTATCGTGGTACGTTGTGGAACACCAAAGGAAGGGAAACGATGGAGATTTTCACCTGCGATTCCTTCTGCAGAGCGGCGCCATCACCCTACTCTCGTTTGTTTTAATGCGCGTGACCTACGCCTATGTCATCCTCGATAAAAAGACCAAAAGGCTGAGAAGGACAACTGGAAACCAGGATCTCCGCTGCTCGCTTGATAGTGGAGGCTCTGCCAAGGACATCTTTGCCGTTGCTATTGTGGCGACCCACCAAAATGCTCCTCTTTCCACCCATTTTCCTGCTTCTTTCCTTATACATGTTCATCTTGTACGGCTACTTGTACCTCATCTTTACCGCCATACCTGGCCTGTAAGAGCACGGGTACGGCTTTTCAACTGGACACGTCAGCCTCACTTATCTGGGTATCGGGGCTGGTTCCATCATTGGCTCCGCAGTCAGTGCCACTGGGTCTGATTCCTTGGTGGAAAGGCTGAGACGAAAGCACGGTGGCAAGTTCAAGCCAGAGTATCGGCTCCTGCTCATGTACGTCGCAGCTTCGGCTGTCCCTATCGGGCTCTTTTGGTTTGGCTGGACAGGCGAGACGCGACAGCATTGTATTATTCCCATTATCGGCACGTCATTCCTGGGCTTTGAAATGACTCTCGCGTTCGTAAGTCGACGCCATATTGGTTGGCTCTACACACTGCCAACCTCTATACATACTTAAGGTTGTCCTAGATGGCCATATCAACGTACCTGGTTGACGCGTTCGGCGCCTTTGCTGCGTCTGCTGTGGCTGCTAACACCGTATTCCGCTCACTCGGAGGCGCATTGCTACCACTTGCCGGGGGCAAGATGTTTGCTACCCTGGGCCTAGGCTGGGGCGGCTCACTGCTTGCATTTATTGCCTTGGTCATGATACCGGTACCGATATTTTTTTACCGGTATGGCGAACGTGTCAGGGTGAAAAATCCTTTCAACGTAAACTTTTGACGATCCGGTAAGCCTTGAGCTGAATTACCATATCGGCATTGTTTTGAAGAAACCGAGAAACAACTAGGTCGTCAAAATCTCGGGGAAGAGGTTCGTATACTTTGGCATGGTTAACTCAAACTTATTAATATCCGACAACTTGGCCAATTTCAAGTCGTCAATGAGGGTTTGGGACAGGACCAGATACACAAGGACGTTGAGAGTAAACTTTCTGGTTAATGTACACATGTTTACGCTTGATACGAATGTTGCTTTGAACACAAACATATACTTACAACAGTACTCATCGAGTTGCGAACTGCAATTTAAAATTCGAGTGCACAGAACACTTCTGAAGAAACACCAGTGATGTCACTGTTGGTACAGGTCTGCCACGATATCATGGGCCAATTGAAGATTAACCGATTGTTGACTAGCTAGCTATGTATAACGAATCCAACCATCTAAGATACAGAAGAAGAGCCACCCTTGAGAATATCGAAAGAGCCGACATCGGATCGGAAACGGAGCGGAAACGGAGCGGTTATGAGGCCGGAAGCGGAACGCACGAAGCCGTTACCGCATAAAGTTCCGGATCATGGCCTTGCGCTTGGAGTCCTGCGGGCGCCGCAGCAGATGGGCTGCTTCAGCTGCTGACACTCGGACTGCCAGCCTGTCGATGGCCCCGTCTAGCCAAGCCCGCGCCGAGCCCCGTCCAGTCTCCCTCCCTGAAGAGGTCGGGAGTCTGGGTGGTGCGGTAGACAGGAAGAACAGCTCTAACCGCTGCTGAGATTGCCCGGTCACCCTGTACACTGCTGACTTGGTCGCCACGCCCTCCGACTCGACCGGCTTATACGCCACGCCATGTGGAGGGGGATTCGTGCCAGCCAGTACAGGCCGATCCATGGCGCGAGGCACCTGATTTCGGGGCAGCGGCAGCGGCCGCCGGGTGCGGTCCGGGGGCGCCCAGGGTGGGAGGCAGGGTCCAATCGGCCAGAGTACCAGGTCTCTGCCCCGTACAGAAGCGAGGCGAATGCGGACCCTTGCACCGCCTGCCGGGTCAGATCTGTCCTCGGGCCCCAGGTCGTCCGGGAAAGCCGCTTCACGTGTGACGTGATTGCTTTGGCCTTCACTGCTGCCTGTGCGACGTGCTCGCGGAACAACAGCTTGCGGTCGAAGAAGACGCCCAGCCACCTGGTGACATCATTGGGCTGGACGAGTTCTCCGCCGACGTCCACCGGCAGCTCCACTTCCTTGCGCCGCCGGTGAAAGTACTGCAGGTCGGACATGAGCACGTCAAACTGGACCCCGTTCTCACGCCCCCACCGGAGGGAGCGGTCCACGGTCTTCTGGAGAGAGAGCCCTGTGGCACCCTTCCAGAGCGTTGGCCGTCTTCAGGAAGGCCGCATCGTCTGCGTACCCGAAGCGCCCCTTGGTGAGGTTGGACGAGGGACGCGATGTAGACGAGGAACAGTATGGGAGATACAGTGCCACACTGTGGATGGAAGGGTTCGGAGGTGTGTCCGCGGCCGGCGCAAAAGGACCAGACCCAGCCGACGACCTCGGCGGGCCATCCCTGCTCCAGCAACCGGCTGCCACTTACCATTTGATTTGATTCGATGTTTAACGTCGTGCGGCACGTGAAAATCCACGTGTTTTATCCCAAAAGAGCAAACGACGCGGAGGCGCGTGTTACCCACGCTCTCCGATTCGACCGGCTTCTACGGGCTGCCACTTACTACCATTGGATCTGGGGCAAAGCCAATCATGTTACGTTGGACACGTGGCCAGATATCAGTCTTGCCGTATCACTATGGGGCAGGTTTGGTAAAGACCCCTCCACTTCGCACGAGCAAGGACTCGAGCGGGTCTTTCAATACGGGAAGAGGTATTATGCCGATTGCAGCTTGAGACAGTTGGAGACATGAGCGTCACCATTGTCACTGCCGATTTGGAGAGCTGGGAGACTGCATGGATGTCTTGATGCCTCGTGGGCAGATGACGCCGAACACGCCCCAGCGTGTCTGGCCACGTTTTCTTCATGGCCGGCGCTCCTGTGTGCTGGATGAGCCGCCTTCAGGTCACTGTTGCCCAGTCGACTTACTGAAGCTGAGTTCCAAGCGGTCAATGAAGCAGCTCGAGAAGCCGCCTGGATCTGGAGCCTCTTGAATGAGCTTGACATGATTTCACAGGGTTCAATTCAACTCTTGAACGACAAAAATGGCGCAATAGACTGGAGCAGCCCGAAAAGCAAGGGCATGCCGGCTCGTCAGAAATGCCACGTGAACATCAAATTCCACGATTACTGTCAAGACGTCCGAGAGAGAGCACGGTTGAGATGCGTCATGTTCCGACCGCCGAGAATTCGGCAGATGTGCTTACCAAAGAACTTGAAAAGGTCAAGCATGACCGAGCTTTGAACCTCCTGGGTCTATATCGTCGGAATAGCATTGGCCATATGCCTCCATTGTCACCACCGGTGTGCACGTTGCTAGGATGGGCCGCAGGTGACGCGGTTGATATCGCGAAAACAGACACCGACAACGTGCAACATTGAAATCGCAGATAAGCCAAGCAGTGACGGATGGTGGCATGTGCGACGGACTAGCTATTAAGTCCACTTTGGCGTTGTGATATTCTCGAAAATAACCTGTCACTTACTCTTTGCGTATAATACAAGTGTATGAAATTGGATAAATCACATCCGAGGTAGTATCCGAGGCGCTGTCCAAGCTTGTGTTGCAATGCCCCAAACACGTTTCGCGCCACAAGCTCTTGGGCAGCTTCTCGGATACCAGAGTTTTAGAGGACTCCAGTGGACTTCTCAGTCGTTCTATAGAGCACAAATAGCGGTCCAACTCGCCATCTCTTTAGTACAACGTCGAGGCTAGTAGTTGCAGGCTTCCGCAGGGTATTGATCATGCACCAATGTGGGCGTATTCGGCACTTTTTGCAAGGTCCAGTTCTGGTGATCCGAGCTGACCCAGACTTCTTAGATGAATGGGTCACTTGGGTTGGACTTGCAAAAATAGCGGTCCAAGCCTCCAGAAGTGCCGTCAACCTAAACTGAGCTCATCCATAAACAAGTTCTTCGTTTGCTCCGGTATGAGAAAGGTGGCTAATCAGTTGCATCGAATCATAGCGGTGTGTCCTGGCCACATCTAGTGTGTGCTCCTATAACATTTTGCGCCCCTTACTATAGTTCCTGGCTTGATAGCCAACAATCCCTCAGACAGTCACTAGGGCTGGCACTTCTAATTGCCCCTGATCATCTAATAGAACGCTAATGATATAACCGGTTCTATACATTTAGTCATGACGTCATGCCCCAAAAATAAACATTCAGATCTCCCATTGTCGTCTTCGTACGCCGGCTAGTCCAAGCAAGCTTTCACTCGAAATCGAAACGTCCTTTGCGGCCAGGGCGAATGGCGCACTTAAAATTCTTCAACAGCACAGTTGGGATGCAAGACGTAGACGATGTCTCGGGAGGCGGAAGATCTTGCTCCGACATCCAACAAAACTTCGCCCCTTAACGCCATGAGGATGTTGTCCTGAATTTGTCCAAACGTTAGGGTCAAGACTCGCGGGCCAATATTTGCAGGAGTCAAAACTGCGGCCAGCGGCTCATCAAGTACGTACCTTGACCATCTTTTTCAGGACCATGGTAGCGAGTGCTCTCTCCGAGTGATAACCATCTTCACCTTCCAATTCTTCTTCCTGCTGTTCCAAATACCAGTCGATGAGGGTCTCGCCTTGCACGCCGTCGCCACTGTCGCTCTCATCACTCTTGATCCGCATGACGAACATATTCACCATCTTGATATACTTGTCATGTGTGATTGTGCGCTTTTTTTTAGCTGTACCGGGAAGTTGCTGACCCTCTTCGTTAGCCATGGCCATACCACTCTGCTGTCCTTCCCCGGAGACGGCGGAATTGACAGCGCTGAGTAGTTCCTCGCTGTCTTCTGGCGCTTCTTCCTCGTCAACGTCGACGTCGTCGTGTTCGACAGATATAATGCTCTGACGGAGAAGATCATATGCCTCTATTACCATATGGGGGCTAATCTCCTCCACGCAATTGACCTTCGCGATAGCCTCACTGAGGCGGATCATGCTCTCCAACTGCCGGACCGTGATACGATAAGAATTCTTACCTACACCGCCTTGCGCGTCATCAGCCCGCAGCTCCTTGTACTTTTCGACGAGAACGTCTTTCGCTTCCTCAGTGAACTCGGGCCGAAACGTCTTGGCGAAGCGAATGTATCGCTGCAACTGCTCCGTGCTGAATTCGGGCTGGACGGCGTCATCGCGGAGTTGGTGTATATTGACGATGTGTTCGGCCAGGTGGCGATCAATCTGCTCGTCGCACTCATCTAAAATCACAAAAAAAAGATCGAACCGGGACATAATGGGTGCTGACATATTAATATTGCTTCGTAAAGTAGTTTTGCGGTTGTAGCGCCCGCCGACGGGATTCGCGGCAGCAAGGATACTAGTTCGGGCATTGAGAGTCGCTTGGATGCCGGCCTTCGCAATAGAAATTGTCTGTTGCTCCATGGCCTCATGAATGGCCACCTGGTCGGCAATGTCCATTTTATCGAATTCATCTATTGCACAGATGCCATTGTCGGCCAGCATGAGAGCCCCAGACTCGATAGTAAATTCACCCGTTTCCTCGTCTTTGACCACAGCGGCCGTAAGGCCGGCTGCGGACGACGCCTTACCGCTCGTGTAAACGGTACGGGGAGAAAAAGAGCACACATACTTGAGAAATTGAGACTTGGAGGTAGAAGGATCGCCTACGATGCAGATATTGATGTCCCCGCGGATCTGCATGCCCTCGGGTGTCGTCTTGTGAACGCCGGACATCAGCTGAAGCAAAATACCCTTCTTCACGACCTCGTGGCCATAAACAGTCGGGGCAATTGATTGCACTATCCGCGAGTATATGTGGTCTCCGTGTACCATAGCTCGAAGATCCTCTATCTCGGAAGGGTTCATTGATGCGAGAACGGCGGCCTGAGCTTCCTCGGTGGAAGTAGCTCCCTCAACAGCATTGTTTTGCAATAAAGCGTTCACGACATCCGCTGCAGACTGGCCCGACCCTGTGGTGTCAGTAATCACCATACAAGAGAGGAAAGCCAAGCGATATGTCAAATCGCGGACACCAAGGGCCTTGAGACCACTGACACCGCTACCGCCAGCGTCAATTCTTCGAGAAGCACCGCGCTCATCTCGAATGGCCGTTGGCCTAAGGCCCGGGAGGCTGAGTTGGCTGAGATCTGGAACAACAATCAAGGTCCCAGTAAAGATGCATCTTTCTCCAGCTTTTGCACGATCAACTATTTCGCCTCGAAGTATGACATCCAGTGTTCGAGGCATGCTGCCCGTGGGAATCTCGGAGCTATTTTCCTGTATGCGTACCTTTTGCCAGTCGACAAAGGTGCTATGGCGTATATCAAGCTGCCAGGCAACGCGATTTGAGCATGTCCGATTTGGGCACTGGGTTGGCTCTGTATAGCGGAAAGTCTGCTCTACTTTGGGGACGATGGCTCGGCAAGGTTCGCAGCAAAAGTTGCAAGGGATAGCTCAGGACGCACTTCTGAAGTTCTCGTGACGGTACCGGAGATAGAGAGAAGTTGGCCGATATTGGTAGCCCGCAGGCTGCGAATACGGGAAACCAGTGGTAGATTATAGAAAGCGATGGAGAAAAGCTTGTCCGTCTGTTGACGCTCACTTTTATGATGGGTAGTATCGCTCTGACTGGCGGAACCAAATTGACTAGCGGCAGACGTTGTCTGGTTGCTGGAGATGGTCGGCTGCTTGTGATCCCGAAAGTATTGTGGCTCGTGTTTGGCGATCATGTTGTGAAGAGCGACGGTGAGAAAGGGCAGGAAGCGATAGTATTGGCGCATAACACCATCGGCCAAGCTGCCATTTTCCCAAGACGCAAGATGTTTGAAATCAACGTAGAAGGTGGACAATTGATATGTTCGCATTCCCATGATTTGAGCGATGTAGTACTTGTCGGTGGTCGCCGCGCTCGAAGTGGGTGCGCCTGATGAATGAGGGGCCTCAACAAAGCTGCAACGTAAGGTTATGTGTTAACAGTCGAGATAATGAGAGGGGCATGGGATGTGAGCTACCTCTCTATAAAAGCCTCGAAATGATGTTGAACTAGTAGGCCGATCCTATCCTCGACGCGCGGAATATTGGCGGCGTCTGGAATACGCGAGCTTCTTGGCACTTGGTTATCTGCAAAGCTGTCGACCTCGTCATCGTTACTTGAGCGCATGTTCTCAGACGGCGGTCCGCGGAACCTGGCAGAAGACGAAGGATGAGAAGCAGGATAGCATTTCGGCGCACCGGACAACGCATTCGACATCAGATAGCCGGCGTCGCTAGAGGATGCCATGAGTTTTAGTCTGGTTGGATTGGAGGCTTAGGTAACGGATGTCGTTATGCTCAATGACGAGGTGTCAACTTCGAGAGCTGAAGGGAAATGATGGAATTTTCATGAATAAAGGGGAATGTCGAGCCTGACTCGACTCAGGTATTAGTTGGGAAAAAATACTCCTGTTTTGGGTGAGTATAGACCTGATAGAACATGGAACAGATTGAACCAACAATATGAAATTATGAAGTTGAACTAGGGAGGTTGGACAAGTATTGATTGACACAACTATATTTTACGAGAAAGTTGGACGAAGTTGGATGCTTGACGGAGATGATCTGTTTCACGTCGATGGGGGCACGTGACCCGCGAAGGGCATGGATCATTCGCCCTAAGAGTTTTGAGGGGAATGGTGTAGTGGTATTGCACTTGTTGTGACTACTAGAATCAGTGGGTTCGAATCCCGCTCCCCCACCTTTCTGTGATGGTTTTTCCCGAGAATGTGTACCCGGCAGCCCGTCGTAAATGGGTGCAAGGGGAGGTTTCTGAGGTTCTCCCGAGCGGGTTCTCCCTCAATTCATGCTTGTCATGGCAAATGCGCCTCCACCCATCTCTTGCCTGAGGACTGGCGTGTATCGCGGAAGGAAATCAGTTACTAGGTGGGCGTCGTTGCATATTTAAGGGGTATTGTATTCTAGTTACCTCCGTACGTGTCATGCTTCTCAGGAGTGCCAGGGCCAGAGCCCGCTACGATAAAATATCAACATCTCGAACAGGCGCTAGTGTACAGCGGCTGTCGCGCAACTTCATGCGCGGGCGCAGCTGCTGGGCTGGGCTGCTGAGTTGCGCCTTGATGGATCGGCCTGTCTCGACAAGCAACGAATCCTTTCTCATATTGTTTCGGCATTTCAGCTAGTCGAGCTTGGGGGACGCGGTTTTAGCGGTTATTTTTGACGCGGTTAAGCGTGTGCCTCCGCGTGATTTGACCATTTGTGAGGATTCCGGGAAAAAATTTCCACACTTGTACCTCAGAGCCTGCTCTCTACAGCGTGCAGCTTGCAAGGAGGCTTGTGAAGGTAGGTGGGTGGATGGATTCTCCAATCTCTAGCTACGTGACCGGCGCTGCCTCCTCTTGTTAATAATTGAGGCTGCGCTCAGGCTTCCCGGCCTGTTTAGGTCTCGTTAATTTCCTCCTGTCCAAGACGGATGTACTTTTATCCGCCCTTCCTCAATCCTCATTCGAGATGACGCACGTGTTAATACACCTTGCCATAGAGCTTTTATTAATGGTCTAAAATGGGTCGATTGTGGCGTGGTCAAAAGGGCTGCGCCTTCGGGCTTGTACATTTGTGCACACATCTCTCGATCGCTATCGCGTTGCGTGCAGACCTTTCTTTGACTTATCTTGTTACTACTTGTGATAGTGATCGGGTGGCATATACATATATACAAGCTCGATGGTCAAGTCCTCTTGGCTTGACCACGCCACAATCGACCCACTTTGCGTGCTGTCTATGTACTTTTTACGACGCACACGAATAATAGGTGTGCTTGATAAATAGGTCCCAGAGACGGAGTGAGGAGAAGACGGAGAGCAAAGAGAGGCAACGAGAAAGAGAAACAAGGAGTGTTAAGCTTAGCAGTTGAGGTACCACCCCTGGAATTAACTAGAAGATTTGTACCGGTTCGCGAATGTCCTTGCCGAGGCACCACTGAAAACTTGGTTTGCGAGCGACGCGTCCCCCGACACCCTCGACCGGGAAAGTGCCATTGAGCATTGAAGGTAGTGTTCGGGGACCTTTTCCTGGTCGCAGCCGTACGTCAGCAGAGAATCCTCGTGGTTGAAGCGGAAAAACTGTCAGAGTAGACAGTCAGGTCACTTATTCTTCTAGTGATGGCCCAGCGCTGATGTTCAGCGAGGCTTGCCATTCTCTCCGCCGCTTCGTTTCAGAGCAAGGCGCCTCTCGCAACACGCTACCTCGAACGAACCCAATTCATGTATTCACTTCTGTAACTTCGAAGGAGGTGAAATGGGTCGACGGCGCTTTCGATGAAAGAACTGCGACGCCGTTGACCGCGCTCCACTGGAAGGTCTCGTCCACGGTTTCCTGAAAGACTCATAGGCAAGCTTCTAACGTCCGTATCGTATACTTCAGCCAGGTGGTCGAGTGGGAGCATATGCTGGCCTATTATTGACTTGCCTCAACAAACGGCGTAGCCGGCGCCCGTTTGGCCATGCGTGTTCTTGAAGCCGTCGGAAAAGACGATAAGATCGCATGAGCATGAATAGGCTTTGCTAAGTCACTTGAAGAACTTTGTCCGGCTGTTTTGACGTCCCGTCACCCCAAAGCCCTCACGAGCCTTGAGTCGATCCGACGATTCCCATGGAGGAGGCAAGATCATGCCCGCCAGCCGCGGATCAACTAAGCGACGGATCCAAAGCGTGCGCTCTGAGTGCCATCCGTGCCGAAGTTGCCGAGATGCATCATCTGCTGCAACCCAAATTACAGGTCAGTCAGTGATCCTGTCCAGCCAAGCATGCTAGACTTCAGCCAGTTTCCCTGAGCATGGCAGGAGTTTGAGTTGCAAGGAATACAGATCTTTGTCGTATCAACGTGCTCTGCTATCGACTTAACTGCGCGGCTACAATCATACAATACCACACTTTAGCTCCGTATAAAAGCGTAGGAAATGTGTAGCCGTGCATAGCCTGTCTTGTCAGGTTGCTTCTTGTGCCTCAAGTGGTACGTGGGAGGCAATTAACATGTAATGTTGTTGCCTTCGCTCTTGCTACTGCCTTGGTAAAATGTTCGCGGAACGGCAGCTTCAGGTGAAAACCCAGCCAGATTAAGACATCATAGGGCTAGACGAACGTGTCTCCGACTTTTCAATGATTTCTCAAACTTCGGCGCCGATAGAGGCATTGAAGCTCAGCTCTTTGATCATCAAATAGAATTTTACTCTCCTGCCCCTGGTAGATTTTTGGTCGTGCAACGTCTGGAGCTTCTGGCGGCACTGCTTCAGTGAATTAGCTCTCTTGGAAGAGTCGCATCGTCCATATGTCCAATGCGCTCAATGATCATTAGATTTATAAGGGAAACATATAGCAGGAACATGGTTGGTGATACCGGCCAGCCCTGTGGTAGTCCACGTTGCAAAAGGTCAAATTTGGAGACTCGGCTGTCCAATGGAATGCTTGCCTCGCGGCTGGTGCAGAAGGACTGGACCTTGCCTTTAAGCTCAGCTGGCTAATCCTGCTCTAGTTAACCGGGAGATAAGGCATCCGAGAAAGACACTTCTGCAGTCGTTCTTTTCGTTCACAGTATCGATGTCAGGTTCCAGTCCGTGTGGCGAAGAAAAGGTCAGATTTTCTACCGCCAGAGTATTGCGACTGAGATGCGACGCGAAGACTGCTTTCAGAACCTCGCCTGCATTGGCCAAGCTTACAAGAGTGTTGTCAACTCCGTTTACAGTGACAAACCTCATCAGACTCCGCATCTGCACTGCCAGGAGGGCCGTGCGTGAGCTTGGCCACCACACTTGTACAGATCTTCTACTTCCTGCATTCCTTACATGGAAAGCTCTCGGGCGATATGTTTAGTAGTTGACGCGCGAAAAAGTTGTACTCTGGGTAAGTTTTCGTGATTCTGTCCATGAGCAGAGTCGCTGTCCTCAATTGCCCAGGGCTCCTTGTATGTATGGACATGGCCTCGGTTTCTATAGAAGCCGAGGTACAATGCGATAATGTGGACTGAAACCTTATGATCCACCTTAGCTTGTATGATGCGGATGCCTGGCTGGCGTACGTCATCTCGCGCTCAAAGATGTCCCCTAATCGAATATAAGAGAAAGAGAAGATATGGATATATCGGAGCCGGCGAGGGGCTGGAAGAGGGGATGGAGCTGGCTCCGCACGTCCGGAAGGGTGCAGAGGGGACACAGTCTGGTTGGCGGCCTGAACGGTGGACCCTTCGTCGACCGCTAGCTGCTCGAATTTCTCTCGGCTGGCTTGGAGAGGACCGGTTAATCACGTCGCCTTGCGAGGTCGTGCCGGGAAGGACTTGTCTGGTCGGGTGAAGTCTGCAGCAATTTGGGCATTGAGAATGGAGTAGTTGGGACCAAAGCATATATCCATGTACAAAGTACGTAGTTATGATGCTATCCAATAGAATTGCAAAATGAGGGATATCACCATGGGCCCCCGCACCGTTTGCCCAATCGGAATGGTGCATGTGCTAGAGCACGTCCTACTCCACCCTTATGTACTTTGAACTTCAACCTTACGAAGTGGGAACCTCGGAAAATGCAACACCCTGAAAATGCAACACCTTCAAAGACACAACCTTTCTGTATGACCCTCGTCTTCATCATATGTGCTCGTTTATATGGAATTCGATCATGAAGTCTGACTGACTGGTTGTTGAACGAAATTGCTCCACCCGCCTCTGCCTCGCTAGCGCGATCTATGCTGTCCCGCGCAGCCATTAATTAGCCTCTCGGCTCGGCCCAGGGCCGTCTTGATCGACACGATGTCCGCGAACTTCTCATCTGAATCGACTCTCTTTTCTCGTGAAGGTGTCGACTATTCTATGAGCTTCGACTGAGTGGCGACATTCATGGCAGAGAGCGCGAGGTCGCAGTGATTTTGCTCCCAGTTCTTGCCTGCCTTGAAGAGCAGTCTCTTCAGTGTGGGAGGAGTCTAATACCAGCATGTTCATAAAGTAGCGCATTCGGCTCTTCTCATTGCGAAAATTGGCTTACACTCCTCGAACTTATTAGCCATTTTGCGTAACCACGAGTCAAAAGTGGCTTTGTTTCCTTTAAACACAGCAGGATCATTTGCCCTGACCTCCTTCCGATCGTATCCTGATCACCATACGTGGATCCTAAGGTCGAATCCTAGCGGCCTTTCAGCCTGCGAGAATGTTGTATGCCACCAAGCTTTCGTTTCTCGCCTTATAACAGCACCCCAAGAACCGTTCTATCTTCACAGGCGCCGAGTCATCGAGTCCCAATGAGGCTTTGTTCTTGAAGTATTCCCACATGAAACTTGGTCGTGACATGACTGGAGTGACTGTCGAGAAAAAGCAGGCGCCAGGTGCCCTCGGCATGCTCTCCGACGGCCATAGCAGGCAAAAAGATCTCTGCAAGTCACTGCAGGATCTCTATGAGTTACTGCAGGCAGTGTTAATTCGATATCCAGATATTCTCTTTTTTTGGACTTTTAAGGTGCCGGGCTCTAGCCTAGCGCCGATGAGGCATGACACCGGTGAGGCGAGTGTAACAACTCAACCACCCCGTCTCATCCGCGGTACTACTGGGCCTCAGCTAAGATAACAAACAGACGTTGAATCCGTGGCGCCTCGCCCCAGAGCTCCCCCATTACCCCCGCCTTGTCCAGTTGGTTCAGCCAGCGTTCTCTCATCCGCGAAGAACCATCTGCAGCTCGGCCACCACGCGCCCGGAGCGCTGCGAAAAGGCGCAGTGTTGTCAGCTCCCGTTATCTCTGACGCTGTGTAGAGCATAGCTGGGACATTTTTGCGATTTAACCACGTGATCTGCAGATTTTGGCATTTGAATATGACAAGCGGAGAGAGCTTTCTGCCCATGGCCGATACACACTCGACAAGCGTCAACCACTCGCGATTTTCCGGCGTCTTCATGTTGGCATATATCGCATTGACACTACCAATCACCACATGCTTCTGACATACACCGAGGGCAATGCCACTTTCGTCTATGTTGTAGGTGTTTATTTAGATGCTGGTTGACTGCTTTCAAGTCGTCAAGCCAACCCTGTAGTCGGACTTTGACAGAAGCTACTGGCTCTCAAAGGCCTTGCGGCACGACAGAGTGCTCGGCTACAGACTGTTCACCTTCGCCGCGGCGCGGTGAGAAGAATACCTGCCAGTATAGATATCAGAGAGTGCCAAAGTGGTTCGATCCTGCCTGGCGGTCGGCATCAGCAGAAATTGGTGGTGCTATGAGTGTTGACACGATCTCGACGCGGTGTATTGGTGGCGTGTTTTGGAGGCGTTGCACTTGGAGAGTTTTGCATTTTGTGGAGCGCCTTCATATAAATACGTATATTAAAAAAGTACTTTCCAGATTTTTGTAATAAACGGGGCAGTTGCTGTTTTCACATCGAGCCGCTTCGTCGTTACCTCCCGAAAAGGCGTTCTCTAGCCGTACTACATCGCTCTTCAGCTGTCGCCGCAGGTTTCAGCCACGGAAAGAGCAGTGATTAGCTACAGTACGATACGACAGCGCCTGCTTCCTCAGACATATAGGCCATCCGAGCACGCCGGGGATTGCATGGCTGAACTCATACGACAATTCTTCGATCATATATCTCGAGCGGCCCTCTCTAGTAGCTATCGGGCAGTAGAGCGGCGAAATTTAGGTGAACAGGATGAAGCACTCCCTTGAGGACTTTGTGCCCGCATCCTGGTGACATCAATCATCGATTTCACTTCACGCTGCTCGTCTGAGTGCCACGTCAGCTCCCTACGAAGGAAAAGTGAGCGGTCGAGCGGTGAATCACATTACTTGGGCACATGAACGTGAATAATATTCTATGGAGCCTTGAGGACATGCACAGCACTGCCGCGCCGAACGCACGTATGAAGAATAGCTGGGTCGCGATTTGCTCTTGCGGCGTTCCGTTCAGGAGTCTTGTGGCGCAGCAAGGAATCTCATCCCCATTATGAGCCCCAGCCTGCCTCTTGTACGCGACCTGCAGGTAATGCTGCTGCCTGTCATTAGTCGCGAAGAAGCGAAGCTAGGCAAAGTACGAGCCTGCATGCTTCTCGGTAAAACACCGTGCCCTTTTCTACCCAGTCGTGATTCCCCAATGCCAGTCAGTCAAGGCAGTTGCCACGGGCGGCCACTCATTTGTTTGTGGCCATTCCCATCATCCCCCAAATTCAACTTTTCGCAGGCCGTGCGAAGCTCAGCCAATCCGCTCAAAGCCCAGGCACATCGGTGCAGTGAACTAGGCTACCCGTCTCCGTCTGCTTTACTTAGCACGCCTGCTTCTAAACTATTGTGACGGTGACGGCCGGTGCCGCCTGGAATTCGCTGATACGCCCCCTGCTACTTTTCGCAAGGGCAAGGTGTTTTTTAATGGTGCCTCGGGACCCTGCGCTCGAAGCAGTGCACTTCATTTCACCTCGCCACACCTCTCCTCCTCTCACCCTTTATTTTTCATCCCCTTGACTTTGCTCCTTCTCTCTTCTCGCCCTTCCCCGCCCGCGCGCTTACGGACACCATTCGGCTTCTCTTCTCCGCCTCGTCGTATCGTCTCAGGACTCA
This sequence comes from Nilaparvata lugens yeast-like symbiont, assembly GCA_000758425.1. Taxonomy (NCBI): domain Eukaryota; kingdom Fungi; phylum Ascomycota; species Nilaparvata lugens yeast-like symbiont. Next base: position 100,042 of record KN173753.1, on the reverse strand, counting down.
CTCCAATGTCCAGCTGTCCGTCTGTTTGCAACCCTCACAACGATCTGCATCCCCATATAAACTTTCATCTATTGCTCACCAACTTGTCGCCTTCCGTCCAGCACCGGCTTGACAATAGCGGGCTAGCCGGCTCGCCGGGCCAGGCTGGCCTGACTTCTTTCTTTCTGCCTCAGGCAGAACATCCCGGACTAACGATCCTTGACTTAGTGCCGTCTGCCTTCCCCCATGGCCCGGAGACGACACAGCTGCCCCGACGGTACTTCCATGTACCCCACTCTACCTTGCACTATCCTTAGGAGTACGTATCGTCCATGGGCCGCACTCACGGCGAAGCAGTGCGGCACACCCAGCCAGGGCTGCTTCAGGTCGCCCTTCCCCATTCCCTCTTCTTCCAACCCCCCATTTCCCATTCCTCGTCTAGTCCGCGATCCTCTTCTCTCTCACTCTACCATACCATTCTTACCAGACACCAGAGCATCGTGCACTCGCCTATACGCAGTCTTCCAGTTTTCGTCTCAACGCCATCTCCTTTTTTTGCCTGCGACCCTGAGCCCCTGGCTCGATCGCCTTCCTCTTCCGTTGCGGGAAGCCTCAAGCCTTTTTCCACCGACCACGAACGAGACACCAATCTGCGTGCCCCAAACGTCCTCCTTTCTCTTCTTCGGGATATTAGGCACGCCGTCCGTCTCTTCTATTCCTCCCGCGCCGCCTTCGCCTCTCTGCTCTTGGGCCGCGATTCGACTGCAGCTCTGCCACTCGTCGCCTGATTACGCCTCAACGGCCACGTAAACGCACGAGCATAGTCGTCTTTCACAGCATCAAGTTGCGTTCATACTCGTGGCTTTTGGCGCGCATTCCCACCGGCGACGTCATGCTCCCAAGATTGCAACGATAACTCACTCAGTCACGTCTCATCCGACAGTCAACTCCTCGTGAGTTTTACGCGCAGATTATGACAGACAAGTCTTTACTACTGCCGCAGATTTCTGTGTCTAGTCAGGCCATCACCGCGCCACCAGGGCTTGTAGCAAGAAACGCTACTGTCGCTGTCACAGTAGAAACGGTGGAAGAAGAGCCATACACGATCAAGTGCATCTGCGACTTCTCCGACGATGACGGGAATACCATATATTGTGAAACGTGCGATACTTGGCAGCACATCGATTGCTTCTACCCTGACAATCGAGATGAGGCGATTCGGGAGGATTTTGCGCATTCCTGTGCTGAATGCAAGCCACGCCCTCTGGACCGACAAAAGGCTATTGAGCGAACGCTACGACTAAGAAATGTGTTGCTCGAGGACGAGTTTGTTGATAAGAAAGCTAAACGACCGCCGTCAAAGAGTCAAAAGAAAAAGGTTAAGCCCAATGACGTTCAGCCAGGCGTCCTGCAAAACACATCAATCGAAAACAGTAAGCACGGAAGCCCATACGAGCAACAAGCTCCCCAAAAGAAGATAAAATCGTCACACCGCCCATCACACTCGGTCAGCTCCCAACCATCGAAGCGCAGTCCTCCGAATCCTGCGCATCCCCCCAGCCCTGCAACCACCCCTCCCGACCTTCCCGACGATTTTCAGATTCACCACTACTCTGTTGCATTTTGTTCGCTGTACAATGAGCAAGATGTCCCCGATACCCGGAACAACGCCTTCGCTAGTCTTGCTATTCCGACTGCACTTGCGCGATGGTTGCGAGAACCAGACGCTATTAAGAAAGAAGTTGGGCGAACACATTCCGATGTATTTCAGGCTCTCCCACTCAATATCGACGAGAAAAGGCCAAAGCTTGAAGTAAAAGATTCTACTCGAGCCTTGAGTCCTGGAACAACTCTCCGATGGCGTTCCGTGAAATCGACGACGCCCATCGACAAGGATGTGCCTCTCATAGAGCTTAACGGGGAAATCGGATTTCAGAAGGACTACTGCGCGGATCTCGACAATCTGTGGAACGATCTATCCTCACCTCTCCCTTTTGTCTTCTTCCACCCCATTCTTCCGCTTTATATCGATACGCGGAAAGAGGGATCTTTGGCCCGCTTCGTGAGGAGGAGCTGCAAACCTAATGCACAACTGGACACGTATCTGTCGGATGGCTCAGAATACCACTTTTGGCTCGTCAGTGATCGTTGTATACCAAAAAATGAACAGATCACACTGCCATGGGACTTTCGGCTTGACAGGAGCGTCCACGCTCGATGGCTCCACCTACTAGGCCTTAAAAATGAAGACTCTGCCAGCCAGGACGAGTCGGAATTGGATACTGCAGAGTACACGGCAATTTCGAATTGGATTGACAGGATACTTTCGGAATATGGCGGCTGCGCTTGCGATCTGGATAACAACTGTGCCTTCGCCCGCTTTCACCGGCACCATTTATTTGGCAAGAATCATGGCCGGTCAAATAAAAAGTCACGCAAGGCGACGAACCGTACTATTTCTCCCACCTGTACCAGCTACGCGGCGAACAGCCGTCCCCCGAGTGAGAGTCAAGCGATTGATAACAGTGAAATTGATACCAGGAATGAATCGAACTTATCGCGGAGCAAACCTCCGAGCAGAGACTGGACGCCGATACAAGGGCAATTCGACCAACTCGGCATACTTACTGAACCTACAGATCGAGACAAGAGGAAGGTGGCAATGGTGGAGGATTCGTTTCGCCGCATGGAGCAGCAGCAACCGCCAAGAAAGAAAAAGCGCGTTTCAGATGGAAGTCCGAACCCAACATCAGTGAAGCCCAAATCTCGCACTGGCTCTGTCGCACCTTCAGATCGCTACACAGATGCGGCTACGTCGAGCAGGAGCAAGTCCAGCTCGCCGGCCAGCATGCTATCACCTAACCTGACCAACGGTGTCATCCAAGCGCTGGAAAAATCTTCGATTACAGACGAACCAAAACATTCCCCATCCATACTGCGACGAGCATATCGGCATGCGTCTGTTCAGACTGATCCTGTTTCAGGCCAATGGTACAGCGGGACGAGCAGACCAGAGAATCAGAAGAAGCGATTCATTCCTCTGTCAAGGCGCTTACTTAGAAGCCGGCTCCAGAATTCGCCGATAGACGAAGAACGCAAGAAGCAATTTCTGCGGGCACAAACATCCGAAGTAACCAGCATAAACACTGTATTACCAACGGATGAACTGAACTCACCTGTCACCAGCCTCACTGAAGCCTTTCAGTCTTCCGATCTGCATTCTGGGGAGGGGAATACTTCTGAGAGTGCTAAATCTCCAAAGGTGGCAGTGCCGAGTGAGACGGGGGCAGAGCCGGCGAAGACCCAGGCCCTCCAATCACGGGTCCTAATACCTCCTGGCGAGACTGCCTCGACGCCTATTTCTACCTCGAGCACGATAACCACCTGTCCCGCAACAAGCTCGTTACCTGGCCTGATTGCGCCGCTTGCGGTCGGTAGCTTTACCATAACGCCAAGTCCGATCAAGAAAAAACTCAGCTTGAGTGATTATACGAAGAGCAGGATGAACAAGGTTGCAGGAAAGGTCACTAATGAGTCCCCAATTTTGAAACCTGGCTTAGCAAGCCCTGATGAGACAAAGACGGATGGTTCGATGGAGCAGCCGGTGAGGGACAAGTCGGAAGAGACTGGTCCAATCAATGATTTCGGCAGCATCTGACATCCATTGATATGCAAGACATGACTATACGTTTTACTCCTTGAAGAAACAAAGAATTTTTGAATCCGTGGTAAGTTTTGACTGATAAACGCACCCGGTCTCCCGATTTCGGCATGGGTCAAGAAGCGTGATGAGATTTTCGACGTTGAGGAATCACAAACAATTCTGCGCCATTAGCTGCTTCATATACAGCTTCGCATGACATTGGCGTTAAGGGTCAATAGGAACCGGGGCCTGGTTTCGGGGCATTCTGAAGGTACCAAAATATGTTCCACCGCCGATGGTCATCGCTGCGAAAATGGCAGCTTGGTCGAGAAAAAGGACCAAGCAGAAGCGAGCTAGATCAATTCTTTCTCCACCTGTACCCGTGTTACCGCCAGTCAAAAAAAACACGGCGAAAAGAGAAGTTGATTGTAATGAGCGTGATATGGAATGACCAAGTGTCAGACCACACTGTCGCCTTGATGTGTGTCCCGTAAATTGAATACGTGGACATGCGCGCGGACTTGGGAGCTGCTGTACATATATAGGCTAGCCGAGTGGACGGTGATAGGCTATGCAGCGTAACATCGAACGATGAAACGAAAATTGATGAATGCCAAATCACTGAGTTGATATATGGATCCGAGCAGTGGTTGAAGATCTGCAGCCTGAAGCACATAATCGAGGGATGCGGGTAAGTTTCGTACGGAATACGTAATTGCAAGATAGATGGGCTTCTGGTCAAAAGAAGCACTAACAGAGAGCCCCCTTGGTAGCCTTACCTACTGTGCGCAAGGATTACAAATAATCCACCCAGTACATAATGCCACCAAATTGCCTCTTTCGGCCAGATCTTGCACAAAGTAAATCGCCTAGTA
>KN173753.1:83269-95471 GCA_000758425.1 Nilaparvata lugens yeast-like symbiont | reverse complement strand
ATAGGGATTCGAACGATCAGTCAAGATGGAATTTTCTCAGCCAATTAGAAGGCGATCGAGATGCTGTTTTCAATTTTCTCAACGTCAGACCAAGCCATACGGGCTGATCCAGGCTAACCCGTGGCGCGGCGATAGAGTGCCTGTGCGTCTGGTCTGGGGGCGATGGGAGGGTGTCCCGTTGCCGTGATTGTGTGATGGGACGCCCTTTAGCAGGCTCCTCCGCCGTCCCCCAACCTCTCTCGGAGAGAAATCCCGATAACAGAGGAACAGAGAGAAGACAGGAATGTGCCGAGGAAAATGAAGAGGCATAAACAAGTAAGACGAGTCAAACCCGAACAAAGGAAAAGAGACCAACAAAAACAGAAAGAGGGGAGTGAGCTTGTCTAGCTCAGAAGGGGCGCCGGGGACAGGTTCTCTGGTAGAACTGTGTTTCCCGGCATCACTTGGCGAGTTGCACGGCCCCTTTATCCGTACCCAGAAGCCAGGCAATTGCCGTTATGCCTGTGAGGCTGGGTACCTGGGGCCGGCGCGTGCGGCGGCAGAAGAAGTGAAACCTCTCCTTCCTTGAGCCACAAGAGCACTCCAATAGTGCGTCTTGGTGGTTGAACCGCTCGTGGTATTCGGCAAAGTCCTCATGACCGGAGCGAGCTGCAAGGAGGCAGCCCAGTTCGCGGCGGGGGAGAGTGAGCTCTTTGGTTAGATGACCGCATCTTTAGCTGGCGGTATGGTGATGGGGCAGTGAGCTCCCAGTTGGTCTTGACGGCCTCCAAGTAGAGTTCCTCGGCAAGGTGGCGTGCCCGGGCAATAGACAGGGCCCCGGATACCGTAGGAGACTCGCAGGTCTGCTTGGCGAGGGAGTCGGCCAACTCATTGCCCGGAATCCCCATGTGCCCAGGGCACCAGCGGACCGAGACTGTCACGATTGGGCGGAGACAGGGGCGGGTGGCCCACCGTTCTGACAACTGCTGGAACTCCTTGAACGCTCCGAATGAGGATGACATAGGGAGGTTGAGGTGCAGCCGGATTGCCACCTCCTCATTTTCCAAGCATATTGTTGTGCCGGTGGCGTACTGGGCCAAAGGGTGTGACAGCCAGTCGGAGCCCCTCGAGGGCGCCGGCCACTTCGGCGTCATATACTTCCACCAGGTGGCCGAGAGGGAGCATGCCCTGGCCCACAACTGACTTGCCTCAGTAGACTACGTAGCCAGCGCCCGCCAAGCTCTAGGTGTTCTTGGAGCCGTCGGAGAAGACAACCAGCTCGCATGGGGTGGCCTTGTCAAGCCACTTGAGGAACTCTGCCGGTCCGTTTTGGCGTCCTGTAGCTCCGATGTCTTCACGAGCCTTGCTTCGGTCCGATGGCTCCCATGGGGGCGGCAAGGTCCAGTCCGCAAGTTGCGGACCGATTCGGCGGCAGACCCAGAGCATGCGCTTTGAGTTCCATCTGCGCCGGAGTGGGTGCGCTGCGTCGGCTGCTACAACCCGAATTGCCAACCGGTCAGTGATCCTGTCCAGCCAGGCACGCGCTGGACCCCAACCGGTCTCCCGACGTAGAACAGGGATCGGAGTTGTACGGAATGCAGGTAGGACCACCCTGGCCGCTGCCTTGATTGCCGCATCAACTTGTTCTACTCTCGACTTTGCTGTGCGGCTGCAATACCACGTTTCGGCCCCGTATAGAAGCGTAGAGAATGCGCAGCCCTGCACAGCCTGTCTTGTGAGGTCGGTTCTTGGGCCCCAAGTAGTCCGGGCGATGCAGTTCATATGTGATGTTATTGCCTTTGCCCTTGACAATGCTTTGGTGACATGGTAGCGGAATAGCAGCTTCCGGTCACCTAGCCACCTTGTGACGTCATTGGGCTGGACGACCGTGTCTCCAGCTTTGACTGGTTTCTCAATCTCCCTTCGGCGCCGGTGGAAGTACTGGAGCTCCTTTTTTTGTTCATCAAACAGAACTCCATTCTCACGCCACCAGCGGAATGTCAGATCGAGCGACATCTGGAGCTTTTCGTGGAACTGCTCCAGCGACTTGGCTTTCTCGAAGAAAGCTGCGTTGTCCGCGTATCCAAAGCGTCCCTTAGTCAACCGAATAAAGGGAGCGATGTATAGGAGGAACAGTATTGGCGAGACCGGCGAGCCCTGTGGTAGCCCACAGTTCAAAGAGAAAGAGTTGGAGACATGGCCGTCCAACCAAATGCGTGCATCGCGGTCGGCGCAGATGGACCGGACCCAGCCTATGAGCCCGGCTGGCCAACCCTGCTCTAGAAGCCGGCGGATGAGGCGTCCGTGGAGTACGTTGTCAAAAGCGCCCTTCATATCTACCGTCGTGATGCCGGCTACTTTTTTAAAGCCCATGCCTCTTCCACGTGGCCCACCAGCGCTGTGGTTAGGTCGGTGGATGAGCGCTTGATTGTTGCGCCGCCCTGGTCCTCGGCGAGGACACGCATCTTGAGTGCTGGATGCGCAATGCGGCGGGCCAGTAAGCGCTCTAGTCCCTTCCCGAAGTAGGAGAGCGGGGTGATTGGGCGGTAGGACTGAGGCTTGGTGCGGTCCCGGTCGCCTGACTTGGGGAGGATCACCAGTTACGCTTTCTTGAAGACTCTCGAGTGGACCTGGTTGTCGATGCATACCTGGAACAACGCAGTGATGCGTTCTCCCATGTATGGCCAGGTTTCCTTGAGTACTTCCACAGGTATTTCGTCGATCCTCGGGGTAGTCGACTTGGAGTGGCAGACGGCCCTGCGTGCTTCCTCCAGACAGATTGGGGGCTACGAGATCTGGTTCGGTGGGGTCGGGAGGGGGAGTGCGTCAGGGTCTACGTCCTCGGCCTCCAGCTGGCGCTCGAGTAGAGTAGAGCGAAGCAGCTCAGCTTTCTGGGCCGGACGGGCTCTGCAGGGGCGGAGTTTGAAGCCGCAGCGTGTGCTTGTGCCAGCCCACCATACCGTAGACATCTGAGAGAGGTGTGGCTTGACAAATTCTCGCGCAGTTGTGACTGCGCTTTGCGCGCTTCACTTTCTTGCGGAAGGTGGTGCGTTCTGCGTCCGTTGGGCCTGTCCGCAGGGCTCTCTTGAAGGCCCGATGAGCTGCGGAGCACTCCTCGTTCCACCACCAGGAGCCCTGGGCCTGCGGTTTGCTGCATGGAGTCGCAACCTGCATGGCGAGCGAAATGGCTTCGACCAGGTCTGTAGCCTCTGCTTCGGGGTCTGCTGGGGCCATTGTGCCACGGTGCGTCAAGAGTAGCGCTCGCAGCCTAGCCGGGTCACGCTTGGCGTGTTGCAGCCGGCCAGCGTCTAGGCTTGGCGTTCCACTTTCGGGCAGGAAAATGAGCAGAGACTCACGGTCTGAGGTGATGTTGAGGTGGGAGGCGACCTCGGCACTGGCTTCAGGGTTGTTTGACAGTGCCAGGTCGAGAACTCCGCCTCGACTGTGGGTTGGGATCTCGTGGTTGAGTATCCGCGTCCCCCATTCTTCAGTCCACGAGATGAACTCGCCGCTGGCCGGGGAAATGTCACGCGTGGTCGGGTCCCATTCCGTGTGGTGGAGGTTTAGGTCACCTAAAACCAGAGTGTTGCGACTGAGTTTCTGCGCGAGCAGTAGTACCTTCAGGCCCTCGCCTGCATTGACCGAGCCTGGAGGAGCGTTGTAGACCCCATACACGGTGACAGGCCCCTCCGGACTCTGAATCTGCACTGCCAGCAGATCGCGAGAGGTTGGCCACCATCTGGGATGGTCTCCTGCCTCCTCCCTTCCTGAAGTAGAGAAGGGCCCTCGGGCGATCTGTCCAGTTGTCGACCGGTGCAAATAAGACGTACCCCGGGTGTGTTATCGTCACTCTGCGCGTGGGCGTAGAGCCTTTACCCTCGTTCGTCCAGGGCTCGGGCGGCGGCCTGGGCCTGGGCCCACTGCTGGCCCCCGGCTGCCCGGATGGCCCTCAGCTGGCTGTGAGCCGGCCGGACGATCACACCGCCTTCTTTACGAGGACGAGCGGGGCAGGCCTTATCCGTGGCCGGGTAAGGTCCGCGGCAGTTGAGGTAGCGGACAGGGCCACAGAAGGGCCCTTCATGCGCAGCCAACGCACACTGGGCACACTTAACTGCACGGGCGCAGCAGCGCTCGTGGTGCAATCCACAGCAGCGCCTGCAGATGTCACTCTGACCTTCTGCTTCACGGCCCTGAGCTGCACTGCCTGGCCGAAGAGGCGCATGGCCGGCGGCCATTTGTATGTTTGGTCGGGGGCAATGCCGACCAGAACGGTTTTGCTCCCTACCCTGCACCATCTGAAGTGGGCGGGGGACAGTCCTGTTGCCTGCTCGATTTCAGCCCGGATAAGGTCGGGCGTCACGTCGATTGTCTCGTTCAGGCGAATCTGAACGGACTGAGGGACAGGGTGTAGGACGTGCCGGGTCCAGTTCTGCTGTCCCTCGACGGCAGTGGTTCCGAACTTGGCGCGGATCTGAGGAGCTTGCGCTTCCCGGGCGCGGGGACCAGCTCCAGGCCAGATGGGACTGGGTACACATCCCTGATGGCGGTCGAGTCGCCGACAGCTGTGCCGGCTGCGATCTTAGCCGCGTAAGACTGCAGGCCGCGCGCGCTGTTGTCGGCGTTCAGGCGGATCATGACCCACTGGTCCTGGGACTGCTTGCGAGCAGGCCCGGAGGTCTTCTTTGTGGCTGGGGGGGGAACCAGGGGGGCGGCTGTCTGCCTTGCTGCGTCAGCGTAGGAGCCAGTCGCTGGCTGGGTCTGGCTGGGCGGAGAGGGACGGAGGGGGAGAGCCGGGGCCGGGTTGGCGTATAGCCTCCGTGAGGCGGTGGCCTGGAAGATTTCACGGATGCCGAAGGTCAGGGGCTGAGCCCACTGGAGGAACTTGGCCGACATGCGAGCAGCCCCGCTCTCAGCCAAAGCGGCCAGTTGGCTCGCTTCCTGGAGAAATTCACTCCAGTTCGAGTTCTCGGCCTCGGCGGCCGAAGAGAACGCCTCCAGAATCGAGTCCCGGGCAGTGGGTGGTTTGGCCGGCAGGGAACGGGCCGGGGGCGCTTGGGAGCCGCGAAGCGCGGCTAGCGCAAGGACTGGCTGCGGGGTAGACCGCAGGAGTGGCAGGCAGGGCGCCTGGGATTTTGGCGTTGGCCGCCGCGGTGGCGGCCTTTGCGCGATGCTTACGCGTCGGCGTGATCTTTCGCTATGTTGGCAGCGGAGGAGGATCCTGTGCGGTCTCGCCAACGTCAGCAAGAATCTGGAAACGGCTCCTCAGGAGCTGGGGAGCAGTGTCTCCGGCAGACTGTGCCGGAGGGGAGGGTTTCGGAGGGGGCTTAGAGGTCGGGGGCGGCGCGGCGCCGAGGTCCCCTTCTTGGCCCCAACGCGACGCGCTCAGGCCCGTGATGACCTTCTCAACCTCGGCGTGGATGGCGTCGACATCCATGTCCTCGGGTTGGGATGCCTTGGCTCGGGCCAGGGGCGACTGGCGCCGCGCCGGACAGGAGGCATCTTGCCAGGCGGGGAAGGGTGGTGATCTGTGCACCACGTAGCACAGGCTTGAGATATGGTTCGCAGTGTAGGTTCGTCGGTGGGATTGAAACGGCCCCGACGAGGCAAAGAGGGGGGGTGGTTAGACGTGGTGTTGATGTTGACGTAAGGTGCCGTGATTCATCGTGCCCAGCAAAGAGACTTGAGCCTCCTGACTGATCACGTGACATATGACACGATCTAGCTAGCGTCTTCCCTCGCAATCTCAAACAGGCCAGCCACCACCCGGAGTTCGGAAGGCGGCGGCTCTCTCGGCCCCGCCCACGGCCATCCATCCGCCTGAGCGTCGGTCTGCGTCGGTATGGCTACGAGGAAGGGAAAGAGAAGAGACTAGAAACGCTCCAATCTCTCCCCCTCTGCCCGACACTCCATTCCCTTGCCCTCTTCCCGATCAACTACTTGCTTGCCCTGCCTGCTAATTCGACGGGCGGCGGCATCATGCCCACCTCTCCCGATCGCACCGGGTCTTCGGCCTCCCCCTGTTCGTCCTCGTCGGCTGCCGCATCGCTGCTGGGGCGCCAGCTGCGGCAGATGCAGAGGAGTAAGGACCTTCCGGGGATATCGTGCGGTCTCTTCAGCGACGGCAACGTCTTCGAATGGGAGGTGATGCTGATGATCAATGACGACTGCAAGTACTTTGGCGGTGCGTTGTCTGGCCCCATCCAACGTCTCCCCCACCCCTTGTTGTGTCAAGATGGCCCCAGCTGACTTCGAAGCGTGACTGACGCGCGCTTCGCAATTCGCGCAGGAGGCAACTTTCGCGCCCGCATGGTCTTCCCCAAAAACTACCCGCACATGCCGCCCTCGCTCACCTTCCAGCGCCCCGTGCCCTTTCACCCCAAACATCTACGAGTCCGGCATGCTGTGCATCTCCATCCTGCATCCACCCGAGGACGACGTTTACGGCTACGAGGCCGTCTCAGAGCGCTGGTCCCCCGTGCAAAGCCCAGAGACCATCCTCGTCAGCACCATCAGCCTCTTTCACAGCCCCAATGACGAGAGTCCCGCCAATGTCGAGGCCGCCCGCCTGTTCCGCGAGGAACGCGAAGGCAAGCACAAAGACTTTCGCAAGCGCTGTCGCCGCTGTGTCCGCGAGAGCCTCGGTGAGGATTAACCAGTCCGCAGTCTGGCCTCGGAGGGAAGAGAGTTGGCTTGGGTTTGGATGTCTCCTCAACACAGGCGTGCTTTATGCGTGTGCTTGCGGAGCATAAAATACGGGGTTACAGCGGCGCGACGTCTTGCACAGCGTCTCGATGACCGCTCCTGTTTGATGTCATGTCTAGAGTCATGAATATGGTGCCTCATCCCTCAAAAGCACCACCGTCTCTAGTTCATATGAAGTGCAGCCAATCAAAAGTATAATCACCGTCCACTTGTTACGTTGTTTCGGTCCTTCAGGTCGATTCGCCTTCAAGCGGGCCTTTTGGTCTTGGCTCTCTTCGTCTGTCCGCTTGTTGGATGAGCGGTGCTACGACTCGATCCCACTCGTCGTCCCATCGTCGGGAGCCTTCTCTGATGGCCCCCTGCCGCAGTGCCGCAAGCTCTGGCTCGCCCTCTTGGCTGAACAGCCGTTGGAGTATTCCCGTCAGTTCCGCCGAGTTCTTAAAGCCGTAACCGTTTTCCCCCTCCTTGACTAGCTCTCCAAAGCTCTCGAAGGATGAGTAGCCGGCGACGGGAAGGCCGGCGCCAAACATATCGACCACCTTCATGGGAAGGTCGACACCTGAGCTGGATTTGTGCAGCGAGATACCGAGGTCGGCGGAGGCGAGCAGTAAGGTGTAGTCGCGCGTCGATAGCCAAGCCGTCAAGATGCGGGTCCTGGGCAGCCGGCTGTAATCTTGCAGGTCCCGTATCTTCTTGAGATAGCCTTTCTTTTCCGGACCTTTGCCCGTGATGATGGCCAAGATGGGCGAAGGCGGCTCCTCAGTTTCGCTACTTTGGCCGTTTGCGTACGAAACCAGGGCGTCGAGCAGTATCCCAAAGTCTTCGTCCGCAGTCCACGATGTGCTGCTCACCACCAGGCGGACTGTGCCGTCGACGATGTCCTTCGCAAAACTCTGTGTCTCGGATAGACGTGAGAGAAAGCTCAGCCGCTCCTGGGGCGACTCGATGGGCTTGAAGGTGTCAAAGGGTCGATCATGTAAAGTGTGAACAGGACCTCTGAGCCTGAAGCGACCTCCTCGCAGCTCTCGCGCCATGGCGTCCGTGACGGCGAGGTTGTCGTGACCCAAAAACCGACCGATCACGGTTTCATACCACCGGTAGAGCGGAACAAGTGGCCGATATAGGGCCTTCTGGGCGAGGATGGAGTAGCCGTAGTTATGCCAGTCTACGACAACTCTGCTTCCACGCAAGCACGAAAGCAGAATAAGAGCATGAAAGGTCGGGATGGAGGGCGGATTCTGTGACCGGTGAGGATCGCACCGGGCGCCAATTCTCTGAGGATGCGGCACTCACCTGGACGACAACGCATTGCGCCGGCGGCGTCGCGTACAAGAGCGTGTAGAGAAGGGTCCAGGATTGATGAATGACCTTGGCCGGGAGGTTGATAAAGGGCAGTGTGCCCCAAGTAATCCATTCGGGTTGAGGTTCCAGGGCGTACATTCGGACCCGAGGATTTCCGACGAGGGCAGGGTGTCGGGCCGTTTCTAGACCGGGAGGTCCGTCAGTCAGTCCACGCATGTAGCAGGACGGTCGCAAGCGGCTTCACCGGCTCTCACCTTTGTAGGCTACGATATCGACCTGGCGACCGTGTTTTGCGATGCTGATGGCATGATACTGCATGCGTGGGCTTCGGCCTATGTCGCCAAGGACCAGCACCTGAACGTGTTCATCCTCAGGCCTCGCCGCCGGGCGATGACGAGTCGGAAGTAGACAGGCCAGGCGGCCACCCAGTCTGGCCAACAGTCGGATGCCGTAGTTGAGTCCGACGACGAAGACGATGCCGGCGAGCACAGAGGCAGCAAAAGCGTTCATGATGACGGGCCCCGGCGCACTGGTGACCAATGGCCGGTGCGACACGGGTTTGCCTGCAGAGCCGTAACCGGAGTGCTGGTGTATTAGGGATGGATCGATAAAGTCGACGCGATGTAGGTTGGCGACTTACGTAACGGGCCTGCGGCTGAAAAGTGCAGGGAAAGGGCCGAACCGGTCCGTCTGCGATGCAACTACAGGGCACAGTGGGAGGACAAAAATTCCAGGACAAAAATTCCGGCCGACCATATCAGCGTCGCGTCTTCGCGTTTTCATCATTGCTTCCCATATTCTTCAAAAAATCCGCCAACAAACCAATATTACCCCAATTTCTCCAAAAAAACAATAGAGTCTTCAAAAGAGGAAAAAGGTCGTGACTCTATTTTATTCCGGCATGAAATCTTCGGTGGTTGCGATCAAAGAGGGTGACTTCTCCCCAAGCTGTCCGCGGAATCGTCCGTTGCTATCGACGCTGACCAGTGCAGTATCCTTAAAGCGGTCTGGTAGACCCCAAATGATCACGGACAGAGATCAAAGACTTTTTTATATGAATCTCAAAAGACTCTTTCATTTACAACAAGCAGCTTCTCCAGGAAGCAGGTCTGGGGTGATGTGTGCAAATTTTAACCCGTTACCTCAAACATCATGGCATACAATACAGCCGTGCGCTTCGACGCCCTAAATTGACGGAATAAAATGCCGCAAAGAGGTTGAAGTTCGCTGAGAAGCACTACCAGAAGCCGGCCTCCTGGTATAATTGGATATTAGACGAGACTACAGTAGCTCGTGGAGAGGGAGAAAGACAGGCGTAGGTTTTCTGCAAGCCGGTTCGTTTACACACGCCCTCTTAGAATTAAAATTACGACATCAAGAGAGATAAATTGCTCCCACAATATGTACAATCCAAAGGGAAGCCTACTCGACACTCCCAGATGTTTTGGGCCGGATTCTCCTTCAATCGGCGGACATCACTTATACCTTTGGTAGGCGATCCGGAATCGAAGCGTGGCGGCGTGACTAGACGCCGAATTCGCGAATGCCTGGAAGAAAACTTCCATACAATTGCAGAGCCTGGCTATGTACGGGATCGAGCTGGTGGACTGGCTGCTTTTTTCACCAGACCTCGATCCGATCGAGAATGCTTGGAAATTTTTGAAAGAGCACAGTTCAAGCAATGATCCTGAGCTGACAGGCCTCCCAAAAAAAACTATGACTCCAGACAGAGGCTCTGCCAGGCAGTAGTCGTAGAGTGGGAAGAATTGGAGGATATCTTGAACCACCTCATAGAATCGATGCCCCGGCGTTTGAAAGCTGTTGTAGAGGCTAAGGGATGGTATAAAAAGGACTGATTAATATCACAAGAATCTCCTTCTTTTTAAAAACCAAGTTCATTTTTAGCTGCAATTTCGACTTTGATTTGGCCCTGTAATGCGCTGTTGAAGGCTGCGCCTTGGTGTCTCTAAATTCGGGGTGTGCGGGGTGCGGCCGGAATTTCAAGCTCGTCGCGCCGGCGGTGGCGGCGGCGGTGGCGTCGGGCGGCACTAAAGACGAGGGCCACCTGCGCAAGATGCTCAGCTACGAGGTCGAGCAGTTCTGGTATGACAAGGTGGCGCCGCGACTGGGACCCGGCGTCGCTGTGGCGCAGTGTCTGGCCTCGACGCGCCGCTTCGGCGACCGGGCGGTAGCGGACAGTATCGCCCATCTGTATGCGACGGTCATGACGGACTTACGCGTCGACTTCCCCGTCGCCGGCCAGCCGCAAAGCTCCCTGACTCCGGCGCAGGTCGCGGCCGCGCTCGTCTGGCTCGGCCGCTTCCACGGCAGCTCCTGGCGCTGGCTGCCGCCGCTGGACGAGGCGCAGCGGCGCAGGGCGCCTGGGCCGGCGCGGCAAGGCTTGTGGCTCAACGGAAGATACACGTATCTGGCGACGCGGCGCAACGAGTATGCGGCCCTGGCGGCCGATGAAGCATCTGAATGGTCGGCCGCGTTCTGCAGGCCGATGCCAGACGCGGCGTCGGCGGCGTCTGTGGCCGAACTGGTCGCTGCCTTCCTGACACCCTGCGGGCTGCGCTTCGAGACGTTCGTTCACGGCGACGTCAAGTCAGAGAACCTGTTCTCGACCGCCTCGGGCGATGCCGTCGCATTCTTCGACTTTCAGTACGTCGGCATCGGCCTCGGTGTCAGCGACCTGGCCAAGCTCATGACGTGCTCGGTGCCGGTCGCCATGCTGACCGGCGGGCATGCTGTCACGGCGGAGCTGGACATGGGTACAGGCGAGCGTGCCCTGCTGGACCAGTACCGGACCGTCCTCCTGAACCAGCCTTCGAGCACAATCTATGACTGGGACGACTTCTGCCGGCACTGGGAAACGGCCCTAGTCGACTGGTGCCGCTTCCAGGCGTCGTGGGGGTTTTGGGGCAACACCGACTGGCTGCAAGCCCGCGTCCGACGCATCCTGGGGGACTCAGGCTGGCGGAATTGGCTGTGTCTGCAGCTCGAGGATGGGTAGCAGTTTGACACGTTGCGCTCGATAGACAAAGGCGTTGTTGCACCACGCGGCCTTGGACCGCTTTGTATGCCCCCTCAAACTGATCGTGTCCGAGCTTTGTGGCCACTCTTCCTTCCCGCAGCCGAAGACGAAATTTGATAGGTGAACGATGCGTAAATTGACGAGGCGCTCTACCTCTCCCTGCTTGGCTGGCGCAGCGACGCACCCGCCCAAGTCGACGGAACAAGAACCCTGAGGTTTCGTCCTACCCATCTTCGGGCGACCCGGCTGGCTGATCCCTCTCAGCCTCCTCTGGTCTCCCAAACCCCACCATTCCCGGGGCGCACTTATTATTATCCGTCCACAGCAGTCCTAGGCCACATGGCCTATGCGCTGCACCCCTTGTGGCTCACCGTAACTGTGACTTGGCCGTATGCATGCATAGTTGCCGTGCTCCGACCGTAGGAGAATCTTTTGAGCCTTGCTGCCTCGGCTGCCCGTCCAGCCGCCCCCCCCCTCGGACGGGGTTGAATGTAACGGAGCCTTAGCAGGTTCCTAAGGTTTATTGTTTCTTAGGAAGTGAGTCAGGCTTTGATAGTTCGAGCAGTAGCAAAGACAATAGTCCGTCAAGACCGGACAAGCTGGAGATGCTGGGCCCTATAAGGGGTGAAGCTGTTCGCGGAGTTTGCGACGGTGACGGGGGTGTTCCGCGATATCCCCTCGGGATAGAACGGTTCGCCTCCAGGGTAGCCGGGCAAGGGTAGAGGCGGACGAGTCCGCAGGCAAGGTCTTGCAGAGGCAAGAGGTCCAGGCGCGTGGTGGCCGGAACTGTACGAAATTCCTCCACGGGGAAATCACTGGGCTTCCCAGCCGGCCAGAGAATGGGGGAGGAAATCTGGGCGTAAGGCACACTCGATTCAACATCGTATGTGCTTAAGCGTAGGCTGGATACCGCGGATGGGACTAGGAAGGCGTCATAACCCTGTCAGCCCGGCCCCACCGACGGCGTGGCTCAGGGCGCTGGGCTAGTGCCTACCACCTGAAAAGTAAAAAAAAACGACACGGAGGCGCGGACACCTGCTACGAACCACCACACTCGTGTTAGATCACCAACACCCGCCCACCATAAGTCGCTCATCCTATCCCCCCCAAGCCTCCATAGGCTCTCCTTAATCTGTCACTCGTGAGACAGGTTAGGACGCGCGTCCGCCCCCTTCCTCGCCG